>JAYMTH010000095.1:0-32268 GCA_036897465.1 Pelargonium australe
GTAAAAGTACTTCCCTTTTTTAAAAGATCAAGAACATAATTCTAGTTGAATAGCCCATTCCTTGGCAATAGGGCCCCCCTTTTTTAGTTTTTCACTCCAATCCTTTTTGTAAATAATTTACAGAAGAATTCATTTAGTTGTTTTGGTGTACTGAAGTTAAAGTAACTGATACCGCGAATCCCTATTTACCGGATATAAAGTTTCTTAATCCAGAAGCTTTTTAAAAGCACTCAAGTTGATAGATAGGGGAGCTCCGTCTGGAGCTCGGCACAAATGCTGAGAAGTAATATAAAGAGTAATAGTTATATAAAAGTTCTTTTCAAGTTAGGTATATTTAGGCTTTCCTCGTTAGATTAAGGTCCATCATCTTTCGTTTTTAGCTAGGTTTATTTGTAAACCTAAACTAAATCTAGTAGAAATATGAATATGGAGGGACTGCGTATATATCTGTTTGTTGAAACTTATCAGGTACTGGTTAATCAAAAAGGAAGCTTGTAAAGTTAGGTGTAACTTAAAGTCATAGAAATCGCAAGGAGTTCCCGTACTTATTAAGAAAGATTGGCATTAACTATGTTCTGTAGTTTAGGTTGGGTAGGTTGGAGTTTAAAAGCCCCTTAAAATATGTAAATGTGAGGTACGGGGCTTGCTTGTAAGGTCATGTAAATTAGATTTCGAAGTGGCATCTCTAGTGGAGTTGCGAGGAATAAATCTTATTAAGGAGTGAATAAGGTTCTTTCTTATTATCGCCGAGGTAAGATAAGACTGGATTTAGATAAGACACGAGTGAAGTTCTGTAGTACAGTTATTTGTATTTGATTAGAGGGATACGCGGTAATGTATAAGGGAAAACCCCTTCCCATGTATGTACTTAGTCTATCTACACCTAGGCTTGATCGAGTCCCGGGTCTATAACTAATGCACAAAACAGCTAGACTCTCTGAGGTTTAGGTAGAAGACGAGTATACAAAAGAAAAAGGGTATCGACTCCATTATAAGACACAAGCTCTACCGATCATTTATTTAAGGGCATTGGCTTAATCTTTAGCCTAATCCTAGTAATTATACCCCGAAGGATGCCAATCTAGCTTGGAATTGCTTTACTATATTATTAGTCTACGAATTCCTTGTTTAGCACAAGGCTCCCCAAAACTTTAAAGAAGGAATTTCTTATAACATATAACGCGGGGTTTAATAACTAACGCATTCTAGCAAAAAATGCAATTTTTTAAAAACCATTTTTGCGTAAAGTAACAAGACCCGACTTTGCAAGTTATATTGATTTGCTCTTAGGAAATTAGCTAACTACGCGGTGTTTTGTAAACAAGAATCCTACCATTTTATTTACGAGCTAAACTCTTCACTTTTTCAGTACTATATTAGAACCCTTCTTTCTGCATTCCCTATCTTAAATTAGAAATTCTTAGACATAATTCTTTACTGGGGAAGACCTGTCTACTGATATAAATATAAAATAAAATTCTTATTTTTTGGTCTTTTAATTGTACTATAAAGCGCCTTTCAAGGTGGGTTTTAGATTGACTTTTATCTAAGGTAAGCAGATTCCAAAGTTACTCTATTTCAATAAATTTGATTAGTTTCAAGCTCTCAAGTTTAGTTATTAAGATGAGATAAGTAGCGAATTACTTTTTATTGGAGTTTATACTTTTTTTTTTCTTTGAATTCTATAGGAATTTAGATACTAATTACTTAAATTAAACCCTATATACGGACAGATTGAGGAAAATTGTCTTAAAAAGTAGGATAAACTGGGAATCCCTACTAAGTTTGGATTATCAAAACAGTAAAGTAAATCAATGATAAGGAGTTTTAAATCTTCAATAAAGTCAAATTCTTGCAGTATAGGGTGGGCTCCCCCACTAGGAATAATTCCCTATTCATAAACCAGGTTCTTTGTATGATATCAATTCCAGAAGAGAAAAAGACTCTCGTTTCAACGCCTGCACTTTTGCAAATGGGTGCATTCTCTCTCTTCAAATGCGAAACTTTATATACTTTTTTTTAAGGGTTCTCTTTGCTTAAGTGTATCGCTCGGCTTATCTTGTAAACCATCACTTTGATCCACTTTTAAAACCATTAGCTGCCCCATCTCTAGAGAATTCACAGGAGGTCCTCTATTGAAATTACATACATTAACTTTAGCTAGCCAAGGAAAAGTACTTTATACTGAGGATAAGTTAAAGTATGCTCTTTTTTTTTTATATCTAGTTGGGGCTCGTAAAACCCTAAGTCTTTGAAAAACCTTATATCGGGGTATTTGGGCCCTTCGTTTGCGAGGATTAGTTATGAAGTGAGATTAACAACAAACAAATATAGGAGAGCTTCTCTTACTAAATAAGTAAGAACTCGTACTTATGATAAAGCTTTCCTTCTTGAGATGAAGAATTCTAAGGTTGTCCATAAGTATTCCAAGCGTGGCCGGTAAACAAAGAATAAAGCTTCTCATCTATTTAGCTTACGGCAGGGTGCTTGAATTCGAATACCCCTGTCGTTTTGTATTATTGAACTGCGTTTGGGGTTTTATACTACTTTTTAACTATACGCTAATCCGAGTATATACTCCAAAAAGAACTAAGTTTGATTTTCCTTATTATCTTATGTTCTTGAAACCTTATTGGCAGTAAGAAGAGATTCTTTATTTCGCACAAACTCGAGTTTAACGGAGAATTCCAACTACCAAGCAAGTTAAGGAATGGGAACTCTAATAACTAAAAAGAATTCTTTTTTATCCGTATAAAACGCTTATATAGCAATAAAAACCCGTGGAAGAAACACAGCACAGTACCTTGTAGAAAAGGGCCCTGATATTGTTTTGAACCCTAGAATATATGCCCGATGAAATCCAGAGGGGATTCCCCTTTCTGAGAGGGGGATAAACAAGGGGTAGTAAACTTAACGCTATTAGAATACACTGTCCTGAGTTGAGAATTCTAGCGTGATAATCGCTGAAAAGAATAAACTTTCCAAGAAAACCTCCCCTCACTTAGAAGGGTTTCTCTCGAATTTTCATTGATCATATACTTACAAGTTTTCCCTAAACAAATATGGTACTAATATCCGAGAATTCCTTTTGAGTTTAAAAACATTCTTGTCTCCGCGAGGTTTCTAGGTTTTCTGTTGAAGACCAAAGAGTACTGGATTCAAACCCGTGCCTCTTATTATAAAAGTATAAAATCCAAAAAAGGGTATTAATAAAAAACATGTCATAATAGGGGTTTTGAGCCTTAAAAAGTTATAGATTTAATAACAAGGAAAGTACTTAACCAAAAATTTTTTCTTATCTTAATAACTTATATAGGACTCGTATTAGCCTACCCTTAGTGTTCATTGCTTGCCATTGTGTTACTAGGTAAGTCGTTTTGTCAAACCCAGGAATACCAGAGGAGCAAGTACTGACTAAATATAAATAAACTTAAAATTAGAACCCACCCCTTTATTTTTTAACCAAGCGATCTTAAAAGGGAGTTCCTATATCTTAGTTATGGACCAGTCCTTGAGTATGAAAGTAAATGAATTCCTTAATTCAATGTGAAACTTGTTTAGTTTGCAGCCAAAGGTAATAAAGGGAACTTTCAAGTTAATGTATGGTATAAATGTTCTGAAATAGAGATTCAATTCGTTTTTAATTACTTAAAAATTGCTGGATCTGATAAATAGGATAGGCAGGCTTCTTTTGTAGGGTTTATGTTACTAGTCTTTTTTACGATAAAAGGAACGCGCTAATCCTGTTCAGTTTAGTATTAGAAACTCTAATTTTCTAGCACCAGCCCTCGCATACTTTTTAGCAAGGCATGGCCCGTGTTTTAAATTTCTTGAATAGAGATCCAGGATTTTTGATATCCAATTTATAAAGGGCATTTGTTATAGAAAGCAGCCCCTAATCAAAAGAACGTATATAAATCTTTGTATTATTGGATAAATATTACGTGTAACCTCTACTAGAAAACAGATGTTAAGACCCCACTTTTAATTAAAAAAGGAGCGCTCGATAAACTTGTTAAGGATAACCCTGCAGCTAGTAACTCTCAAATATATGGATCTAGTAGCTACAAACATATTAACTACACTCACAAAAAAACCTTTAGCTTAGAAACCATAAGAGTAGCATATAGATTGACTTTTCCTTATATGCTTGGTAGAATTTCTTGTCTTAGTTTTAATAAGAAAAACTGTAACATATATTATGATTTAAAAGAGGTATTGACTCTAATATATTACGGACTTGGGCGCTTTTGCTTTGAGCCTTTTTATGGAGGGCTTAACTGGAACCTTTGAAATAAGAGTCTGTGATTTAGTGCTATAATTTGAACATGCTACCCATAAGGATATATACAGGATTTCATGGGTACTTTCTCTATTCTCTAAGCTAAGTAGCAGGCTACTAGTAAGGACCCCATGGGTTACTTAGGTTACTGGTAGTCAAAATTTATGAAAGACTTATGAAAAGTAATTTCAAGCTATTTCTGAGATTATACTCAGATAAAACGATCCGTATAGCCTCTAATTTAAGATATACTGCGGAAAGCTTCTTTTGTTCCTTACCTTAGATGGGTTTTATTGCTAATTGTACTAAAAGTAGAGTCCTACCATAAATTAGTTCCTTTAAAATTAGTAATAGAGGCTTCTTTCTTTGTAAAAGATTAATGATTTATAGTAAATATATTGGATATGTGAGTGCCTTGTATTAAAGGATTTCTTTTTGATACTATTTCCAAAAACAAATGGTACAATCTTCCTTGTGTTCGAGCCTACTTCCAGGCTACTATTAAGATTTAAAAGAATGCTTTTATATAACTTTTGTAACCTAATCTAATTTTACTGAACTTTTCAGTTGTTAACTAATCTCTTAGGAATTACAGAAAATGTAGAACTGAAGTACAGGAATTGTCAAATCGCTTAAGTGGGCGTATAAAAAAAACCAAAAGCCTATCTAATGCCGTACAAAATGGATATACGATATGTGAAATCGACTTGTTTCTTTATTTGACATCAAGTGCTTTTATCCTAAGTTTACCTGGTAAGCTCTTCATTCGGACCCGCTTTTTTGTGCGTTTTAAGACATTTTAAAATCAACTAATAGTTTCATTAAGACATAGCTTCCGTCAATTCGCATAAAGGGGTGCCCCTAGCTGGTTTTACTCAGTTATATTCCTTTGCGATCAAAATCCCTGCACATACTCTCCGTACTTTACCCTCCAAAACAAAAATGGATCCCTCTTTTCATTCTGTAACAAACTCAACACAACATTGTTACCATACCACAAAAAGTAAACCCATTTAAGAGCAAAAGTTCCTGTACCCCTCAAAGTCTTTTATAACTTTATATTATCAAGAGTAGACTACAAGTTTCAGTCTTTATATTATATATAAGTGCTTCTCGATGTGCCATAATTTACTATCCAGGAAGTCTAGCGTATCCCTAATTAGAGAGGTAAAGAGAAGCCTATCCTGCATCCTTTTTTTTATCCCCTCCCCATGGCTTTCTTTTAAGACTACTAAAGGTATTCGTTGACAAGTATTCACTTAAGACAAAGTCGAATAACAAAACGAAAAATTCTTCTAAATTATTCGCATTAAATCGTACCAAGATTATACTACGACTGCTGTTTCGAACCTTCGAATTGTTTTTAGTTTATCACTATGTTCTACCAAACTCGTATAAATTTTTTTTTTGTTAAAGTATACTTTTTATTTTAAAGGTTCAATAAGGTGGTTGAGACAATAGCGGGTAGGCTATAGGCGTCCTCTTATTCGCAAAAGAGAAAGTACGTCTCGGTATTTGACCAGGCGTTTATTAATATCATAGTTATCCTTTCAGGTGGGTCTTGGAAATTAGATCCAACAGTAAGCAAAGCGGACCCGTAAGGATGCTCAGAGCTTTAATTTAATTATTTAAAACCTTAGGAATCCATGTAAAGAGAGCCTAATGAGAGGAATATTCATACATCTTTTACTGCTTAGCTTAGATATTCCAGTAATTTTTAAATGACTAAGCAAATACCAGCTAACGAACCAGAATTACCGTTACTCTTGTCTGATTCTTGCTAATAGGTAATAGCTTTAGCGTCTAGTTTAGTTTAACTAACTTATCTTAAAAGGGTAACACTCATTATATATACCCACACCTTTTACTGACCAATGGGAAGTACTACTATGTAATTAGTACTATTTCTTAAGTATTGAAAAGGAATCTAGTCGTAAATGGATTAATTTATGAAAATTACTGTACCCATTCAGACGAAACTCGCCAAGAAAACCAGTATCTCCGTTTATAAAAAAAAGGAGTTCTTCGGGGTTCGAAAGCGGAGTCTAAGGAAAGAGATCCTGGATTATGACTAATAATGTGCTGTTGATCATATAAATTGAAACCTTTATGAAATGTTATAGAGACTTCCTTTCCTCTTTCTTTTTCGCACTCAGATTTGCCCCTTTTTTGTAATAGCTTGACTTCTGCGGTCTAGCTCAGGACCAGTGCTGCAAGGGTTACTCCTCGGGTTCTCCCAAGAAGCTTTTCCTTTGTTAACTTTTCGGGGCCCGGAAATTGGGAATATCAGATCTAGAATCCTAAATACAGAACTCTGAAAGAAGTACTTTTTCAATCAGATAAAAATGAAGAATAATGTCATCGGTTTGAATCCGCTCAGTTCTTCTTGTATTTAAAGGGTTCCCGGTTGTTTGACTAGAGTCAATCACTTGCGTTCTAAACAAATCTTTTAGAAAAGACATAAGAGGTTTCATTTCAGCAACAGAAAGACAAGATCATCGTTTAATAGAATACTTAAGAATTTTTGGTATATCTTAAGTCAAAACTTCGATCTCGGGATTCCGAGTTCATAATTAGAAACCTTCGGTTTGGATACCGATACCTTTTCTCGATAGCTCCTAATCGCACAGGGATCCGGTTAAGAATTATATAAGAGTTTGAGATACCCTTCTTTTATTCTTGTTGTAACCGAATTCAGATGGAATTAATGCGACCTTTTTTTGTATGATAAGTTCTCAAGGTTATATTGTCTTAATCTTTCTCTTACGCCTTCTTAAGAATCTTCCCTCATGATTTGCCCCCCATGATGGATATCCAAATCAAACAAATAGAGATACTGTTGTTTATAGCTAGCTTAAAGCCCAACAATTTATACTAAGGATGGCAAATAATTAAAGTTTAGGTAAAAAAAAGAGCTCAAAGTTGTAGCTATGAGTCAAAATAGGAGTCTATTTTACTATTCTTAGTAGTCTGAAGCTTTAATTTGTATACTGTTTGTTTACACTTTTGCCTACCTCTGATTCAAGCAAGAGTTTATACACGATAAGAAGAAGTTAAATACAAGAGAATCGGGAAAGCACGATTAGCTAAGAGTCTCTCGATTATGCTGCTATGATATCTATATTATTACGAGATTCCTTATATGTCGACTACCGATAAGGAAGCACTTTCCTGTAGAATTGTGAGGTTAGTAAGACTTTCACCAAACTGAAGAGGAGTGTTATAGCTTGTCTGGACCAGGTAAAGGTTATCTTTTCTAAACGAAAGGCTTGATAAAAGCTGTTTCTGCCCCTTTTACTAAGAACTCTTTGTTAAGAACCTACCTTTTGACTTTATCCAGAATAAGAAGGACTCTCAGCTTTGGATTATCTTGTACTTGTCTTACTTAAAAAGGTATATCCCTCTCGCTTTTTGGAGCTAGCACTATAAAGAAGATATAAACCCTTAGAGGAGAATCGGTAAGCCTGTCTATCTGATTATAGCATGCATATCAGAGGGAGTAAAGTAGTGTATTGAGTATACATACGTTATAGTACCAACTTTTTATTATCTGGAAAAAACCTGTTTTACTTTTCTGTACTTTAACTTTATGCTATATCAACACTAAAAGGGAGAAACTCCACCTACATTATATTCAGGAAGCTATACTACCCTTTATCCTCTTCTACTTGCCTATTCATAACTGCACAACTTTTTATAATAGATCAAAAAAGTCTTGTTTTCGTGAATATAATATTAGTAACACTTTCTCCTGAAAGACTCTTAGAATTTTTAAAGATAGCTCTAAAGTAATAGAGCCTAACTTAGTGTTTATAGTAGTAGGGACAGTCAGTCAGACATGGTTTTAAAAGTGGATACATTTTTGTAATATTTATTACACACTCAATTAAGAACAATTAAGGATCTCCTTTATTTAATTTAATAGTTAAGGGGATATTCCTGTCGTGTAACTTAGCTCAGTAGTCTCATATGCTCAGACAGAGAATAGAATATAATTTTATACTTGATATCCAACTATGATCTACTCTCAATCGTTGGGCTAGGGATTCGCTGTCCTCAAGCTGACCTCGGGATTCCTAATTCTTGGGAACGCTTTACTATAAACTTGTCTAAAAGAGCGGACTCTCTTGAGACTTTGATCTACTTCTTGTTGTATGTGCCTGGAATTTCGAATAGTCTAGGTAAAGGAATAGGGGAATTCTGGAGCTATGCTTTATCTTTTTGTATAGGACTTACTTGTTTCTGGACCCAGTTTTCTCCTTGTTAGTTTAACTCTAAAATACTTTAATATTGAGTACAACCAAGCAAAATAACGTTATTTCAGTTCTCCTAAAACTTCTTTTTTACTTTGTAATATGTGGAAAAGCCCCTAAGAAATTAGTGTACCAACCGGGTGCTGGTATTTTGATTTTAGAGCACAAGAATGGTTATAAGAATTCCACGGATTCGAATCCACATAAAAGGTATCCCTTGAAGCTCGGTTAAAGTAAAGCAAAGCAAATAAGACAAACCACACAGAAAGTTAGAGTTAATATGAGTAAGAAGGAAGTTATGATACAGAGTAAGGATATAGCTATGAAAGGTATGCATAAAAGTAAGATACAGAATAAAAAAATAGAGCTAGAGAGTGTAGGTATGAAGAAAAGGGTACAGTAAGAAGTCAGTAAGGCTGATAAGAAAGCTGCGCAGAAGGGTAAGAAAGTAAGGGTTGCTTTCATGTTCCCCAGTTTTCAATAAATAGAAAATGGGTCCTTTTATTTCATATTCGGTTGGGGATTAGGAATAGGGATATTATAGCAGTGATATAAAACTAAAAGAAACCCGACTAATCTTACCTTAAATGGAGTTAAAAAACAAGAAGTCTGTTATATTATAGAAAGAGCTCGTGTCTAATAAATAGATAAAACTTACCCCACTTTAGAAACCCTTTATTTCCCACTTCTTCACAACATAAAGAAAGCCCAACCCTCTGCATGTCATCTGGTCTATATTATATTCTAGAAAAAACCCCAACTGAGTGCAGTGCCTATAAGTATTAAAGAATGCATAATAAATTGAACAAACTTAGGTTAGGGTATTTGACATACCCCTCTTAGTCTTAGTAGTAGTTGAAGCTTTACTGTTAGAAGCTATATCTGTACCTGGTAGCCCGGAAGCGACAAGGAGAGACTTAGATTTTTCTTTTTAATAGGGTTCCCGTCTTCTCCCAGCAACTCAAAAGCGGGTTACTTATTATAAGCGCTTTAACAGAGCTTACTGAATATTCTGGAATTTGACGCCCTTAATAGGTCAAAATACTATAGTAATTATAAATTCTTCAGTATCTTTAGGTTTTACGGGGAAACTTGCACATGACACGAATATCTTAATATTCTGTTAAAAAAAGAACTTAGTCAAGGCTTACTTAAAAGACATGGATCAAAATAGTACCTTTAAAGAGGAATCTTACGGATATACTAAATACTGATCTTTATACTGGAGTAAAAGGATCCGAATCGTTTCATACTCTTTTTTCTATATAAATAATAAAAAAGCGAATACCTAAATCACTTATATAATAAAAATATTTGATCTGCTAAAAAATTAGTCTAACTTGGCTTAGTATTGGCCTTAACGAAATAGAATCTGCAATCAATTGTCGAAAACTGGGGATTTATGAAGATTAGGTAATTTCCAGCTTAAGCATTCAATTTCTATATACTTTGTTCCATTCCAAATTAGAGGTGATATATCTAAAAAAACCCTTATTTCATTATGAAGTTCATATTAGATTAGCTCGTAGAAATTCCTTTACTGCGGTCTCTCTTTATCGGATCCTCTTAATAAAGAAGTAGCTAGTACTACATTAAAGTATTCCCTTTTTTTGTTAGCAACCAGTTATCCGTATGTGAAATATGGTTAGATCCCGCGGATCCTATTGTAGCATATAGGACCCCTTTTTTTAGAAATTATCTATTGGAAGTTGTCAGTATGCGCCGCTTCATCTAATTTTGTATATTATATAGTCACTTGAAAAGCTAGTAACTGCCCTCTTTATCATCCGAAAAACCATACCATTCGAATCTTACAACAAGTAACAAATGCTATACCACTGGCTACTACTTTGCCTCAATATCCTTATCTTAGGATAAAAGAAAAAGAGCTATATATTTGATTCTCAACAACTTCTTATAACCTGAAATCACAGCGGTTAAAAAAGAGAATTTCTTTAATCAAAAAAGGGTCAACTTCACCTTGGTGTAGGGTCATTCAAGCAAGAGGGCCTTCCCCCAAGAATGCCTTAGCAATAGCTTTGAAACTTTAGTTCGGGCTTCCATCTTGGCTAAAATTATAGGATTAAGGACATTACTTTATCTGGAAATCTGCTCCCACTATCCATTTACAGGCTCTTTCCTTCACTAATAACACATGACATCCGTGAAAACAAGGACTCTCACAAAAACATACTACAGATCAATAGAAGTACTGTTAGCCTTAGTCCCACGCATAGCTAAAATGACACAGACTACGATGAAAAACATACTGGTTACATCCCCGCGTGCATGTAACGGATAAGCCATCCACCTTGAACATCTCGGATTTATATGTTCAACACTTTTTTGGCTAGCTCAATATAAGGTGTGTAATGTATGGCTAGAAGGATTCTATCAGGATTTGAATGACTAAGCAAATAACGGCTTTGGAGGTGGACTCTTTTAACTAGTAGAACTCTTCTATTATTAACTTAACTACCTTAAAATTTATGAAAAGGTACGGTTCTATTTAGTTTAGTAAGAATTGTCGAAATGTACAAGGGGCCTTGAAATAAACCCCTGTATCCGGCTACAAGATTCTTATAATTTGTAGATAGATACAGATATTGACACAGTTAGCATAGTGTTTAACTATAAAAACAAATAAATAGGAGCATCGCTAATGCAAAATAATTAAGAAAAAGCAGATATAGAAAATTTTTACCTCGACTAAACAAATGAGTTCAACATTATCCAGGAGTTTTTATTAAGTATATATCAAACACCTACAAAGATAGATATGAAATGAGATAAAAACAAGTGTGCAACCTAACCATAAAGTTCGAATTTAGTATCGTTGATATACGAAAATTATGGATTCCCCAGGTATTTCTTTCGGGATCCTGTTCACTCACCCGGGATACCCCGCCTTTTGTTTAGATTACATATAAAACTTGGTTAGATTCAATTTCACAGCAAAAACGTTATGTACTAGTCTCTAGTTTTGAAAAATTCAGTAAGAGTCAAACCCTTTTTAAAGACTTATGGACTTAACTTGCTCAAGATCACACCACTAAACTCTTACCATTGGTGCACGAGACCCTTATTTAAGTTATAATCAGTTCATGTTTACTATTGGACATTATGAAAAGTAGGCTAGACAGTTGTTAGTTATAAGGACGCGGCCTAAATTCACTTTATTCGCCTATCAACATCTAGACTTGATCCAGGCCTAAGCAGATAGACATTTCTCTTTTGTAGCATATGACGATTAAGAAGACTTTCTTTGTTGTACTGAATTACTTACGAATAATAGAGCTAAGTTCTGGATGACTGTGCTCCCATTTAAGTATGAAACTTTGTAGTATTTAAAATGGTATTAAAGATCCAGATATAGAAAATTTCTTGAGAAGTTGTGTATGAGCGCATCTCCTCTTAGAGCGGCTAGTCTCATCTCAAGAGTTAATACGCCAAAAGTAGGTAGAGAAACTTACAATTTCTTTGCTTACAAGTGCACTTGAACCTATGAACTTTGGACTGAGATTGCCCTGCTCTACCACCGGTAATTCATAATGTCCTTATAAATCAATTTATTATCCTTATAAGAGTCCTACCTCTTACTCTTTCTTACTGGATAGCTGCCAAAGGATTCATTTCTATGTAAGTGATTTAAATTCCTAACTATTCTACTCTTTTTTTTTTGCAATTCCCCTATTTATCTGAAGATACGTGAAATTTACTATGGGTATTACTGTCAAGTGCATATGGGCTCCGTTGAAGGAAGATATTACTCCTCTACTAGTATTTTATGAATATTCGAGAGTCATTTGATTAAACGCGGGATAAAGTTTTTTGATCGGTAAGGCGGATTTTCGATTACTCAAAATCACCGGCTTTCTTCTATAAAATGTAATCTTAAATAGAAAAAAACTAGATTTCAGCTACGAAATATGTGCTTAATAGTTTTCCGGGAAGTGTCCTACAACCCTTTTTAAATGCGGATTCTATCTATTCCTTTACAGCCAATATCTTCTTGCTTAGTTGTTAGAAGTGTTAGGAAAGCTTCAGAGAATATAGAGTACCCGTTTCTTTAGCTAAGGACTTTAGGGAATACTAGGGATATTTTTAATAAAGAATTTAAGGAGGTATGCTAAGCCAAGTTTCTTCAATATGAAGCGTAACTCCGTGCTTTAGTCTAGCATTTATAATTATAAAAACTCAGAACAGTACTGTAGTAAATAAATTTCTTTTTTGTATGTAATGTAAAAAGAGTTGCCCCGTGGCTTATAAATAGTCTTTAAAACCTTTCTCGGCACTACTGTACTGTTTACTAACGCAACCGGTATGAGCTTATAATACGCAACCTCAAGAGATCTTGTAAGAATCCTTTTTGATCGTTTGATCAAGCTTCTCGATTGTTTGACTATCTAGCTAATTTATGTCGCTCATAATGAGGGGAATGTTGTTAACTCTTTGGATAGTCTTATTATCTGCATTCTCGTAGATAGTACAAAGAGAAAATTACTCGAACAAAACTTTATAGCATTGTAAAAACTTGAATGAACGTCTATCCTATATGGGAAACACCCCCTATAAAACCTTTTAGTTTAGTGCAGTATATCTGTTTTATTCTTATAAAACTTAACTCTTACTACGGTAGTATTAAGCCTTATTTCCTGGTGAGTCTTTCTATTTTTTGTATATTAATAGGAGACTCTCTATTACAATAACAGTATATTATTTGAAATTATCATAAAGTTGTAGATATTTATAGATCCAGATATACTAAAAAACTTTATCCCTTATTATGCTTTATGGCTATGTTATAGCAAATATATAACTATGCGCTTATATACTGAGTAGACTATCTAAGGGTAAAATAGTAATGGTACTAGCTCGGTAGATTAGCCAAATTCAAGAAAATGACTTGATATAAACGGAATTCTTATACAAACACTGCTTGATCTCATTAACACTGCTTCGCCGCAAAAAGTATAAGAAAAAAGCATGAGTTACTGGATTGAGGTGAGTATGGGGTCCTCTTAGTCCAGATTTGACAGGATGCTTAGGAGTTCTCAACTTTTAATGAGTATCAAGTATAAGCTTTTTTTATCCATCTGAGTATCCCCCTTATTATACAATAAAAAGGCCCAGGTTCTACGCGTAAAAAGGAATTCACATATCAATCATAGAGAACAACAGGTCTATAAAAAGCATTAGCACACTTGCCTAGAGTGAGTAATAAGTTATTACGTCATAGCGTTCTAATTCTCACTTAAACAGCAGGTACTTATTATGTAAAGCAGCCTTAATTTTTTAACTCAATCTCCCACTAATACAAGGGGAAAGTATTAAACAAGGCTCTTTACACGAATGTGCCAAAATAGGTTAAATACGGAACTGCCGTTATCTACAGACCCAGTATAATAGAAGCAAAATAATTGACTCTACTCACTGAACCCACTAAACAAGATCAGATTAAATATACAACTTTAAACATAGCCAGATCCCCACCTTTTCGTAAATCTAAAAATGTAATACTTGTCTTTTTAATTCTTTATCAATTAGATCTGCCATCCTTTTCCTAACCAACAACTCGCTTTAATCTCGTAAACTAGTATAACTTTCTATACGACTTGAACCCGCAGGATTCCTCTTCAGACCACCCTGCTCTACTACGGATAATTTATAGAACTCTTCTCTTATACTTAGGCTACATATTGGACGAGACTTATTTCTTTCTATTTAAGTAATTTTGAATTGCACCCCTTTTTTTCGTAAACGATTTAGACTATCCCAGTCCCTAACCTTTTTTCTAATTAAGAGAGACCCCTTAACAGTAGTTATAAGAATAGGTATCTGACAAGTAATAAGAAAAAATGTAAGGAAATTCCTTAGGTTTCATTTATAGTTAAAATGAGCGTAGCTTTCTGGCTCTCTTTATAGAGTAATGCTACTAGTCTACAAAAGGGAGAACTCAAACTTTTGTTGAATTGTTAGGTTTATAAGTGTCAATACCTATTATTACAGTTATTCGTTTTACTGTTAAAGTGGAGTTCTTTCTTTTTTTCTCCTGTTTTCTGGACTTATCATATAGGTAAAAATTTTTAGTATAATGAATATCCGGATTCCAAAAAAAAGTCTTGAAGTATAGCTATTTTGTTCTACATAAAAGAGTAACTCGATAGTAGTTAAAGTAAAGGCTTGAGTTTCCTCTATATAAGGTTTGATATAGACTTACTTGTTTAAGGAAAAAGATAGGTCAGTTTACCTTGTATTTAAATAAAACTTGATAATAATAAAGCCTAAGGGGAAATAAAAAGTGTATTGACTTTTCTACCCTTTCTTGCAATACAGTAAAGTAAAGGGGAATTCTAAATGCCTTGATCTTGAATAATAAAAGCTTGTCTCTATTGTTTATTCGTACTGACCCCCAGACCGATTCCTCACTTTTTGTGAATAACAAGGTTTCCGAAAAGTTTAAGTGAGTGTTTTCAAGTACTATACTTAAATGAAATCTTTTGTAAGTTACAAACTCAAGACAAGCTGCCTACGGAGATACCAATTATGATTATGCTAGCAATCCCGTTATTTAAATGTAGTAATTTCCTTTGAAAATATAGATTTTACGAGGCTCTATATTCTAGAATTACCGGGTCTTTGGCTAAAAAAAGGGGGCCCTTCTACTAGCTACCACAGGTATAGGTTATAAGGACTTCTAAGAGGCAACATCCCTCTATTAATATTGCTTTCATGTATTATTAGGAGACCCATATAGTAAGAGAAAAATGCGGGTAAACCCCTGATTGATTTTACACTAAAGGATACCTCCGACTGGATGAATTTTATTAGTTACCGAGCCCTTTGCCTTTAAGTAAAATACAGATTAGAAAAAAACACAGCTACTGGTTACTTTCGAGGGAGTTTTAGATTGTCACTTATAGAGATACCGGAAAAGTGACTCTTTAAGAAAAGGTAAATTACTCTTATTCTCTGTATTTTCTCATTAACAAAGGAGAGTGTTTTAATACTACATACATAAATCTTTATTACCGCCCGAAGTCTCACGGAGTAAGGGTTAACGCTTAATAGTTTTATTACAGTCAATCTTACACTATGACAACACCAACTGAAAACAGAATCCTAATAAAAAGCAGAACAGGACGTGAAAGCAAATCCCGAATTCCCTTTTTGTATACTGTCTTACGAACTAGAAACAGAAAAGGGAATATCAAAGGCAAACTACTTACCCCTTTCTTGTTCTTGAAAATGCCGTTAACCAAAATATAGACTAGAAAAGCATAGCTACCTGTTAATTTCCCTTGCTGCAGATACAAGAAAACACTGACAAAAGAAGTAACAAGGATTCTTGTCTTAGTTGTGCTTATCGGTGAAGTAGCGGAGGAGAACCTTAATCAATAATGAGTAAATCTTTCTTACTGACTAAAGTGTAACGAAGGGAGGGAATTGCAAGAAGTCTTATAGATAGAACATAGATACCTTATAATTACCAACATAGACCTATGATTTTCTTTCATACCTGCTTTTGTAATACTTGCTTTCTCCTCTTTCTTAATATCTAAGCTTTTCTCCAACTTTGTCGCCTTCGTATTAACTTTCTTCCTCTTGGTTAGTGTAGCTCTTGCTGTTTATGTCCTTTCGTTCTTGTTTCTGAGTTCCTTAGATAACTAAGCAAGTAAGGCCCAAAAAACATATAAATTCTGTCCTAAATCTTGAGTTTGGCTCTTAAGAGATCTAGCATTTTTTACCTGGCGATTTCATGGTCTCAATAAGGGGTGTCTCTGACCCCGATTTCCCTGAGAAATGACTTTGCTTAAGTTCAGTCCGAGTAGAGATTACATGCATCTCAAGAGCCGCCTATATATGGTTTTGGTTTTAATTAAAAAGACTTTATCTGCGTAACAGAAAATTTAATAAATGGATCACAGTCTTCCAACAACTGACTAAATTTCCTACTTTAAACTATACAAAAGGTATAACTACAATGTTATAGGTATTTGGTACTAGAGAAAGAAACTCCCCAAAAGAATACCTCAGATCAAAAGTCTAAACCACTCCCGGCTGACTCTTTGACTTCTCACTCCCTATCAGTGAGGAAGACTTATACATGGAATCTTGCCCGCCCCAAAGAAGGAGGGCTTCCTTACACTCAGCAATTGCCTGGATCTATTGATCTTATTCCGATCGAGCCTTAATAGTAAACTCCGAGTCAAAATCTCTAGGCTATTTAGGAAATTGGTCCGGGTAACGAGCAGAAAAAGGCTTCCCGCGGACCATGGGATCCGGGTGATATCAAAGCTTTTATATAGACACAGAATTGTTCCTATTCTGCTTCTTCTTACTAAAAATATAGGCAATAGAGCTTTCCTTTTTTGACAAATTATTCTCTCACAAGGCCTGAAACTAGATTATAACCTTCATACACACATTCATTGTTATATTCCTAAATATGAATCGAATACAATTACTTATATTGACTCTATCTTTAAGTAGCCCTTCCCCTCTTATCTTAAAAGCCCCTTTTTGACAGGACTTGAATCACTGACCGAAGTCTTTTCAGTCCTTTGCTCTACCAACTGAACTATCTCATCCTCTTCATACGCGTGGCTAAAGCTCCTGAAAAGCCTAGAACTAAATCTTATATTTAGGCACTCCTGATTACTACTTTCTTAAAGAATATTTTAATCTCAGAATCACTTAAATAGAGTAGTTTTCCATTCTGTAAGCTAAGTCTTCTTGTATTCACATTATATACTCCTAGACTTTTCTAATCTCACACCCTCTTTCTTGGCTAACAAGTCTCTCTTGTAATATTTGCAAGAAAGCTTTTGCATCGAATACCTGGTTGTCTAGTTTCTTTATAAAATTAGTCTTAATTGTATCCATTGTATCCTAGTATAAACCCTATAATAAAAGCCCTAATTATCCATTGCTGCATGCATGTCAAAACATTATATATATGACTTCATTGTCTAAGCCGCGGTTATTGAATATATCATAAATAGGCGCCCGCTATATGAAGAATTAGCTTCTTCTATCTATTCATTTACAGTAGCTAAAATACTATAATTAGGCTGAGTTACTGGAATTGTGAATATAATGTTAGGTCTCAGTCTATTCTCGAAGTAAATAATCGAGTTAATTACGAAATCTCATTTCCTTGCAGGAGTATATTAGCTTTTTCACTTAGTTGAATACACGGGTTCCTAAAACCCCTTACTTAAGAAAGCCCCTTACATTAATTATTAGAGGAATAGTCTCAAAATTATCTTCAAAAAAGTCCAAACCTGACTTTATTTGAGTTAAAGGAGAGTAATCTTCCCTTTCTTTTTTGTTCTCGGCAAGCTGCATATATATCCGGTAAGAGAGAATAACTCGTTGCCTTGCTTTTGTTGATAAATTCTATTTCAAATACTTGCAAGTCCTGCTTTTTTAGATATTGCTATAACTTTTTTTTTTAATAAACTATTGAGAGTCCCCCTTGACTTGATAGGTGAGAGCTGTACTTTTTAGTTACGAGAAATAGGTGTTCCTATTAAGAATTTTACGTATTGCTACCAGATTTAAGAGATAAAAGGATGGGTGAATCAAACAATAGCCCCGAAAACAGCTATATATTTATTATCACTAGAAAGAAAGACTGCTAATTTGCTGGATCTAGGGAAAATCCCTCAATACAAATTAAACATATTTAAGAATTCCCTTTCTTGGCCCTGTTAAGATAATGAAGTAAGGTACATAAAAGCAGATTCCCCCTTTTTAATCATTCCTACTACTACTACTTTGTAAATAGGTCCGGAGCTGAGGAATTCTAAGATCAAACTTCTAATCAAGCTACAACCAAAGGGAACAAACTTCGTTTAAGTTACTGCGTATTCACGCGCGGAGGCGTGGAAGCTCTTTATCTTTAGCAAAAGGCATATCTTTTAGTTAATAAGCGGGACCCTCGTGTTCGCTCAGCACCTCTGTACTTGGTAACGTATTAACAAATCTACTATATGGACTGACTATAAATAGCCTAGCTGCTAAGTTTAAATCAGGATGGCATAAAGGGCGCCTGCTAAATACTTGATAAATTCCTTCTTTTTTTCTTTGTTATAGTTTTGAGGGGACCAAGCCCCTACTTTGTAGGATTAATAAATTAGATATAACGAAAACTACAAGCTTTTCAAGAATCTCAGAAAAAAAGCGTATTCCGCACTACTAAACAATCAAAACAGAAAGCTGTTATTCATCTCTTATCTGACTTCAAGTCAAAAGCCTTACCTGAAGCCAAGGATTCTTATCCCACAAGTTGAGTAAAGTCTTTTAGATTATTTTTGCTAAATTCGTATTAATTAGAAAATCAGCTAGTTTATGTTTCTAGAGTCTCCGACTCGGATTCTGCCAATATTTTTGTCTCCAGTTATAAAAACTTTGTTTCAACTACTAGTAAACCCCTCTTAACTGGTCGGTTAAGAATTCGCTTCCAAAAAGAAAGTTCTCTTAGCTTCGTATAGTAAAAGCTTATGCTTTAATCTTATGTTCGATCCCCCTTTTTCTGGTTAGTTGAACCACCCCTCTTTTTTTGCGGGGGTTCCTCCTTTTATTCACCAGGAAAGAAAAATCCTATAATAGGTGTAGCAGCAAACTCATTTTGTTCCTTTTATAAAAAGCGATTATACGAGTATTTAATATACTCTTGCTTGTCGTTATATGAGATTTGTTATATGAGATTTCGATTTTCAATTTATAAGAAATAAAGAGTATTATTAGTAGCTTTTATCTGTATTGTACTGCTCATCCCCCAGGTTTCTATTTGAGGAAGATTAGTTATAAAAAGCAGAAGTACTAACTTGCAGTAAAGTCATAACTACTGCCGTGCTTGAAGAACTACTTTTTTTTGTATTATATATAATGGGTAACTCCAATTAAATGTATAAATGTAGTCAACTAATAAGTTCCTCCCAACATGCTCCTATTTTAGTTTCGAAAGTAAGAGCAAAGCTCAGTTATAGTATACTTATCGAAGGAAAGCTCTAGTATTAATAAGAGTTCTACCTTTGTTTTAGGATTATGGTGCTCTGAGTAAGCAGTCCAGGTATATCTTAACTTAATTTGGAGAACCTTGTAAATACTTATGAATTCAAGAAAAATAAAGATTAAAAATGAGTATCCGTTATATAAGTTACTACTAATAAGGAAGACTATTTTCCTGTCAAGTTTTATGCACGCTCTGCCGGGTAACTCTAGTATTCATATAGCTGGGGATCTTTCACTTGTTCAGTCAAAGTAGAGTGGGTACTGGGTGGACGCGAGGTTCTTAGGAATCAGAATCACTTAAGATAGAAAGAAAACAAGATATCGAATATTGTAGATGCTTGTATCTGGCCGAATCAGAGCAAGAATCTCTAATCGACTGGTGGTAGAGCACGGGCTCGTGAAATCTTAAGTCATGGGTTCGAATTGGAGACCTTTACTCTTCTTGATCATAGTTTTCTCTCCTTTCGGATCCAGTTTTCAAGTAGTCAGTCACAAGGAAATCCTAAAACACGTGGCTTTTGCTCGCCTGAGTCGAGGTAGCCTTTTGTGAGTCGAAGGTGTGTCCTTGCTTTATAGTTATTTTAAAAGAAGAGTACCAGATATTCAGTTTAGAAACTTACAAAAAATTACTGTTATAAAAGAAACCAAGCTCAAGAAAGGATTAACCTGACCTTAACTGAGTTTATTCTAAGCTTCGACACTAGGCAGGGCTTCCCTTATGTTGTAACGTACTTCGGTCTTACCAATTTTATAGGACGTCCCGGTTTACCTCGATTCTACAAAAAGTTAGGTTTTTACTAGTTGAAAGTTGCTCTACAATTCCTGTCAGTTCGTAAAATTGTAATAAATTATAGCTATCTTGAAAGTTTAGGAAAAATAGTGTAGGTTTTAGCTAACGTAAAGCACAAAGAATTTAGACTTTAATTGTAAAAGCCAGGGTTTCCTAAATTATGATTATACGAGTGGATACTGAGTAAACCCTTCCTCATAGTAGGTCAACCCTCTAAGTTCTGGGTTTTAATAGTTATAGAAACTTTTTGGACAGGGAGCTCAGTACACAGGAGTACATTAAGAAGTTAATCGCTTGAAGAACTTTACGAGAAGAAAACCCTACTATAAATAAACTTGTGTCCTATCGACATAGAAAAAGCTCACCTTTGTAAAACCTTTTTGTCTATATCAGATATAAGTAAGACTGCACAAGAACTCTCGCTTAAATTAGAAACTTCTTTTGCTTAAAATAGCCTATCCTTAATATCTTATTACAATATATATAAGAATATAACCAATTAATGCGACTCTTTTTTTGTGGTGTACAGAACAAAGAAGGAGTATAACAAACGGAGGGTATTTACCGGGGCTTTTTTGGTTCCTACCTGGCTGGGGTTGTTTAAATTTGAAAAAGTCCTTATTCTGGTGAATAGGTTTCTTCCCAAGCATAAGCTTATTGCTTTAGTCTAATTATTTTAAGCCAAACTGTGCGGAGTCTATACCCCGAGTACATTATTCAAATTTTTAATATAAGAAAACGAGAACTCTTATAAGAACTTCCTTATCTTCTTTTCAGCTGAGGAGGACACAACTACTCAAAATGACATTGGAATTGTGAAGTAGATAACGAGTGGTTTTAGTACTAATTATATGGCCAAAAACTTAGACTTTTCAGAGCTACTGCCCAGGCTACGTAATTCTGATCGACTAGAATCTAGCAGTCATCATAAGTTTGAATCTAACACAACACCTTTGAGCTTTCTTATATGATTTAAAAAATAGGCTGTTATATCGCAGAAACGCAAGATTTCACTAATACCTTTAGCAAGGAAGGGCTAACTCCTCGACTTAGCAATTTGAAGTCATTTCTTTCATCAGAATTCCCATCTGGAAAGCTGCTTTTCTCACTAACTAAGCTCTAGTTATACTTAGAAATAAAGGTCTTTTATAGGCGATACGGATTGCCCGTCCTTATAAGTGATAAGATCCCTTTTTCTATTTTTCCTAACTATTTCAGTCGGGACAGTGTAATTAGTTAGGCTACTGGTTTTGATTTCTGTAATAACCGAAAACTCTTAAGAAGGGCTTGTTCCTGCTTTTCTTAGAGCGACTTTCCTAAAGAGGAGCCCAGAAGACCATTCGGAAAATCTGGAAAACCACCCATAACTAAACTTATTTCTCATCAGTTGTTATACTCTTCGTACCTTATTTAAAAGAGATTTTGGATTCACTCATTACAAACAAGGATCCGGATCTAGATAGAAATACAAAAAAAGCGCCTATAATACTGTTCAAAAAGAAGCCATCTGGGTTAAAAGAGTGCTAAATATAAGGGTAATACTGACTTCTATATTACTTATCTATATAGCGGGATCAAATTTTGTACAATTAATACTAAACAGAGTCAATCTAACGCTCCGCGGATTTCTATTTTCAAGTTCTGCTAGGTTAATCCGTGCATAAACTGAAGGAAGTTTAGGACACTTAATAAAAAACTACATTCAAAGAAAAACATTATCAAAATTTTTATTACTCGAATTTTTTTTATTTGATCAGAACTTCATATCTCATTTGTAGTATTCCTTTTTTTATAGATCTCAGAAATTGGTAGATATTCGAGAATTTAAGGATTGTATAACCAGGTCCTCGCAGAAATCTTGAATATTAAGCGGGAAATCTATATAGGATCTAACTACATTTTATTGCTTCAACATCGAATATGAGGAATATTACTAAAAGAGTTTCCTACTTTCCTACGGTTTGCTAGAGCTAAAGCAATCTCTCTTGAGAAGCTCCTTTTTATTAAATACAATAGCTAGCAGGAGACTTCTTACCTTTACTTCCACAGATATTTCAGTATTTTATTCTCATTACTGAAAATTCGAATGTAGCTACTTGTATGCTATTCTTTTTCGGGAACCTATTAAAAGGAATTCTAATTTTTTTATTTATTCTTTTAGAGTGCCCACGTTTTTTTTTTCCGAAATCTCTATGAGGATACTCTAGTAAAATTAGTTAGATTTTTTGAATCTCGAAAAAGGACTCTTTCTGTATGTAATCCGAATAACTCAACGGAAGGACTCACAAGATTTCAAAACCATTGACATTATAAACTTTAGCTTTGCTCTAACCTAGGTTATCAACTCTTATTTAAGAGAATTTCCAATCTAAAGAATTCCTCAGTTATTAATAACATTAGCAATAAGAGCTCGAGTAAGCTTATGGATAACGGGGATCCCAGGCAAGACTACTTAATATAAAGGTATAGTATATAAAGCAAACGTGCGCTTAAAGCGGAAATAACCAATTCATTTTTCTTTCAGCAGCAATTGTTTTAAACCAGTCGATATAGAATGCTGAATTATTGACCCACTTGTTACGAATGGGATCCTTTACCCTAATTTAATTTTCCCATACATAAAGCAGTAATCCGAGTTCATCTATTAAAAATAGCTTCCTGAATTACAGGGTATATTAATCTATATAGGAAGTCCTTCCAAAGTGATATACTAAGTTTAATTTATTATAGAGAATATGATTAAGCTTCGTTTAACAGCATCTCACGATACATAGAAAGGGACTCTACCGGCGAAACTCCTAGTGCTTCTATCTCAGTTTTAATAGTTTTAACTCTTGTAATATTTATTTTTAGAATCTCTAACAAGTACGAATCCTTGAGGCAATCCTTTTTAAAGAGTTTAGTGTTTTTATAAGGTATTGGTTTATATAGTAATAGGGTGGGTTTTCTATAGAGTAAGGGCCCCTGTCTGCATTAGAAGTTTTCGTTTATAAAGGAGTTCCGATTAACAAATCCATGGAAGGCTTCTTGTTTTACGTAACCCCGATCCTGCGTGTTGTTCTAAATATAGAGTTAGAAAGTCAAAGGACCAAACTATAAATGCAAATCTAAAACCTCCGTCAAAGAAAAAAGTATAACATCTGTTTCAAAGAGTTTTCCTTAGTAAATACTAAAACCCCCATCTATTTGTTTTGTTGACACCTATGGAATGCTGCCATTTCAAATGTGTATCTGGCTTTACTTAACCTACAAGGAAGACTCTCTAAACTAGACAATCCTATATTGAAATCAAATAATAGTCGAGCTTGATGAATGCGAAAACCTCTTAATTATTACCAAAGTTTTGCCCTTTTTTTAACTACCCCCATAATTAAAGGGACCTGTTATTAGGATTTTCATTAGTTTCTCGAGGGGCAACTATTCAGCAAGGGTTTTCTTAGGTGTTAGTTTTAAGAATTTTAAAAATTTATAAATAAGGATTGGGGTTTAAGTGTAGATTTAGAAAAAATCAAGTAGACTCGAAACCCCAACAACTTCTTTATAAAAATGCTCTTCCTCAGACCCTTCCCTTTGTAAACTAGAACTATACTTTTTATTAAGGCAGGAATTCCTTGGGTAAAAATTCAATTAATAGAGGATCTTCTAGTTATTCTTTAAGAATAACTTATTCATAATCGCTTGTTCAAAGGACTCTTTCCAGTCAAGCTATGAAGTTAACAGGATTTCGTTTAGCAAATCTAGTTATATGTTGGAAGAGAAATTAGCTAGCATAAGAATTTGTTAGCTAGAAACTTTATATGTTTAACCCCTGGTTTACTTAGTTACACAAGAAGAAGAAAAAGGAACTACTATATTTCGAAAATGTGAATCACTTATTTGATATAAATCGAAACTAGAATCTTACTTTCACAAGGCAAAGGCTTTTTTCCTTTCATAAGTTAATAAGTCACGAGGAAATATATAAGATTAAAGGAATTCCGCTTTCTGCAGCCCTAGTCTAGCGTTAGGAAATAACAGTAGCTATGCTTTCTAGGTTATAAGGCCGGTATAGCTAAGAAGAGTCTGAAACAAGCTACGATACAGAAACCAGGTAGTAGAAAAGAGGTAATATGATTTAATTAGTAGCAGGGTTTTCTAGTTCTCGAAAGAGGATCCTTATACTCTCTAGCTCCAAAAGGGAAAGTCCTTTAAAATCTTGTTACTGGGATCCGCGCATTCTTTTGAGGGAATTTAAGTGTTTGTTATTTCTTAGAATGAATAGTTTCTAGTTGAGATTTATTTAAAGGAAAACGGATATATAGAGTCATAGGAATTTGGGAAGACCCGGTTTTTAAGCTATTAATGTAAGACGGGCTCTTTTCCAAGTACAGACGCAGAGAAATAATACAATAACTCTAAGAACTATAATATATAAGACTGTATAATTAATAAATTAAAAGTAGTAGCAATAGGTTACAGATTTATACTTAAGTAATTACGAGTTATAAGGACTTCAATATAAAGAGTAGGATCTCAGTTACAAGAATAGGTATAGGCTGCAACAAGACCAAGACCATAAGAGTTTAGTTCCTAAGACTCCTAATAAAGAGGGAATTCTTAAAAAATAGAATATTTAGTTTATTCCTGAATTTGAAATCGAAGGGGGAGATAGGTCAGAGAGGCTTTTTCTATAAAAAAAGGATTTCCTCTTGTTGTTAGTTTAAGTCAACGAAAATGTACAAATACTTTGTACTTACCGAGGCCATAGGAAAAGAGGCCCGAACTTTTGAGTTACTGTAATTTTTCTTAATCCTCTCTTTCAATTCAATAAGAAAAGCAGATGAATAAAAGCACTTACTAAAAAATTGTAATGAATGTAGTTACAGTTCTTCAACCTAGAGCTAGAGAAATCCTTTGTTCTACCAAATGAAATGAGCTAGCCTTCCTAAAGAAAACCCAGGAGTCCCCTTGTCTAGATCGTATTTATATAAAAACTTCATGCTTTTACTTCAATTGAAATAGGATAGGTTTACTTATCTTGCTAGAAAAAACAAGATACCATATTTAGAACTCGGCTAGAATTCGGGGATTTTAGTGTCTCTTATAATGTTAAACTTTAACACACACAGGACCCACTTACAAATTCATAATATAAACTATCCACTATAAAAGACTTATTATAAAGTCTTCGTGAGTCCTCTTTATAGGGCTCTTATAGACAAGTGTGATAGAGCATCTATCAATCCGGATGATATGTCGTAGGTTCAAGTCATAATTGTTCCTTGAATAAGTCAAAATTAAGGGGTATAACAAATTTAAGTAAATCAGTATTAAAAGGAAAAGGATTCCTTATTATTCTCCTATAGGCTTTGAATCAACCAGGACTGCTTCTTCTACATACAGCTCAATTTTACTAGAAAGCTTACCTCTAAGTCTAGAGTCTATAGATATAAACTTACTATCTAGTAAACAAGAAATTCTTAATCTAAAAGCCAGTGCAAATTGCGATTCTATCCATTCGTTAATAAGTTTAACATATATTAATTTCTTATATATTCTGTTCTGTGGTCCTTTATAGCCAGGCCCACTACCTACCAAAATTAGATTAAAATTTTTAAGAACTTTGTGATAAAGAAAATCCCAGCGAAGGAATTTTGGGTTTAAGCTAAATAGTATCTTATTCTTAGATCTTAGATTTGCAGTATTTAGATTTAAGTTATATGCTATTTTGAACCGTAGATTTTATTCTCTAGAGTTCCCCAACCCGGACCATACACAATGAATAGGAAAGAGGTTTTTAAGTGGTAAAGCATATGTTCTTGTTATCCGCGGGGTAGGAGTTCAAGCCGAATGAGTTCCTTGATGTAAGGATCCCTCTAAGCTAAGAGCTCTTTACACAAAAAGGAAGGGCTATTAGATTATCCTGAAAGCGAATCTTTAATGATAAACAAATAAAAAAAATCTTTATTATACAAAAGTAACTTTTATTAGGTAAGGTACTTTTTTTTTTTAAGCCAATTTCTTTACATATCTACTTCAGTAAAACCGATTTACTACGAAAAGCCTAATTCTAGCTAGGTAAGAAAGAGAAGACACGTATTCTATAAGCAGCTCCCTTATATATTTTCTGTTATGGAATCTCCGTTTATTGCAAGCTTATCAAAAGCCTATAGAGTTGGAATGCCTCTTTGTGCCAATCCAAGAATTTCCCAGATTATTGATTATTAGTTGTTATATCCTACTTTTCATTTAAGAGTATTCGAGACAGAAAAAGGTCCTTTGAAAGCAAATTTCTACTCATATTTTAGGGATTATTACATATTTCTTAATAGAATAGAATCTAGTTAGGGGTTCAAGATATCCTTATTTTATTAGACAATCCTGAAAAATAAAGACTTTTTATGAGGACCTACTACTCTATACTAGAGCTTATGAACCCGTTTTTTATCTGGGTGCAGAAATTGACTATTATAAATTCCAATAAAAACTAAGGGCCCTTCCTTCTAAGAAAGAAAAAGGATTCGTTATAGGTTTTTCTATTGTCAAGACTCTTGTAGTCATATCTATACCACGGATAACTTTTTCTATTTATTTAAATTAATTTTTCGTTTCAAGAGAATTCTTATTAGTAGGTATCCAGTCTAAACTATTTTCCGAGTTCCTTTTTCTATAAGAGCTCTCCTTCTATACGAGGGGACTCTTTTAGTATCTAACTTGCTACACTTTCCTTACTTAAAATATAGGGGTTCTTCTACAACCACGCAAATCAAATAGTGCACTTTGATAGAAGGCTTACGCACTTGAACCCTTGGCTTAGGATTCTTTTGCATGATGACAGAACCCTTTCGATTACGGAATCTTAAACTGCTCGCCGAGAGAAAAAGCTACGGATAGATATTCAGTCAAATTCGCTCAAATTCACCGCTTAAGTTGCTTTAACTAGGAATTTTCATGCTTGTTATATACCCCTAGAATATATCTAATATTAGAATATTAAGAAATGGGAACACTGCCTGAAACTTTAAAAGAGCTAAAAAGTAAATTAGACGAGGAAGCTGTTAGTGCTAAATCTATAACAAACACTGTATTCTTGAGACAATTTTATGGGATATTACTTAAGTCCCGCATTTATTTCCATACCTATAGGCTGTAAAATAAAAATAGAATTTTTCCTTTTAGTACCTCGGTAAGAGAACCCTGTAGAATCCCTTGAAGTAGGATCCGGGAATTTTTCCCTAATAGAGGATTTCACCTAAAAAACAACCTAGTATGAGTCGCCCGTGAATATATAACATAACTATTCCATGCTTCTTTAATAGTAAGTGATTTATGTACTTAGGTATCTAAAGTCAGAAGCTAATCTGGACTTACCTTTTGAATAGGACACTACTTTTTAATCCGGATTTCTAATAGGGTCCAAACAGATGTACTTGGACCCCTTAATATCTGTCATAATATGCGCTCCCCTTGCAGTATTACCTGGTATTTTCAAGATTGAAATTCTAAATTAAGGTATATAAGAAGGGATTATCTATAACTCTATTTAGAGCAGAGTCATAGGACGCGAACGCTTCCTTAGGATCGGAGGATGGGCTCCTATTCAGGCTATATTCACAGGATCGTAAAAAGTCTTACTTTAAAAATATAAGCAAGAGATAGGACTAATTTCAATACATGCCGGTATCCTAATATTCTACAAAACGGATTACTGAAATGTTGAAAATAGCATCCTTAAGAGTCTCAAAGCTTTGATAAAAAGGATTTTATCTGCTTTAAGCCCCAATTTAGGGGTCGATCGACAAGTGTGGAATACGAGTTTAGTAAGCACGAGTCTGGAGCCTTCTATTTTGATATCAGATTACGCTTTCCAATTCTTCATGAGGGGGAGCTCTCCCTAGTTAGACTTTTTAGATATCATAGTACTAAGAACAAGTCTTAAAGTTAAAGTACGTGCTCTTTATCTTTAACCTGAAATGGGCGCAGGGCTCGAATAGGGTTGAGTTACTTTTAATAAGTTTCTAGGAGTTTCCTTCTGCAAATGAGAATATTATTACATAAACTTTGAGTTTTTTATAGTTGTAGAAGGAATCCTTAGTTAAGTACCAACATAAAATATAATTCAGCTTTGTATTTAGGTTAACCATATAGGAACTTCTAAGAAGAAGGGATTACGCTAGCTTTTTGTATTTGTTATATACCCCTTTTCATAAGAAACTAAACTTTATTGCAGTGCATTTTCCCTTTCGTAAAGGTCTTTAAGCAGCTTTTATTATACTCGTGCATTAACAATTATACATAAATAAAAGAAGAAATTCCTGCGCACTATTAACTTTTGTGGATTAAATACTAGATATGTCTACACAATTCTAAAGTCTTCTTATGCTTTACACGAGGGCCCTTCCCCTACGACGCGGGGTCATTTACAGACTATTTTGAGGTATACATCTAAATCTTATTTTTAAGAAAAAGGGACTCCTTCAACTGAAACTAATACCTTTTTCATTGGCCTAGTCAAAAAGCTTGAGTAAAACAAAGTGATTTCCTAGGTTATAAGTTTTTAATTACGTAATTAATGTATTCTTCAACTTGGTTTTTGTTTTGATCAGGGCTTTTTAAAAATTAACTACTAAGATAATAAAGGAATCAACTAAATTGTAATTTAATAAAATACATTATGTATCCGAGTTTGGTTTGTAGTCAAATTGAAAATATGTATCGGGCTCGCCTTCTATTCTAAACTTTAGACCCTATCATTTGGTAGGACTTTGTGTACACTGCTGAGAAGAGAAACCTTTTAACTTATTCTATCTAACTAAGTATTTTATTCTTCAATTAACTACCCGGAGATAACAAACAAATTCAAGAATACAAGGTATCTATACACAAGCCATAAAGAAAGCTATCCTTTAATAAAATCAGTTTTCCTTTTTTGGCAGACGCGGGCCCTTATAAATGGGTATCGTTGTTGTCTCTTCCCCATTGTACGCTATACCATCAGGATCCGCTTTACGAAAAGGGCTCTTTGATGGCTTGGAAGCGTCTCGTTCCTTTCCTATCTTTTCTTTAGGGTACTAATATCTAAGACTTCTTATATTCTACGAGAATTTTAGTTACTAGATTTCTAAAACTTTTTAGCAGAGTTTTTATAGTGAAAGAGCATAAGACTCTTTAACAAGCGCTGCTCTCCGAACTATACGTAATACCTTAAAGTGTAACTTAAAAACTAATGAAGTAAAGGATTCCGAAACTCTTTTTGGAAGGGTTTCTAGTATATAAGTTTTGAATTCTTTCCTAAAAAGGAACTTTAAAGTTAAAGTAAGATAAAAAGACCTTATTCCCTAGAGTTCTTGGGATTTATAGGATTGAGTGCCTTTTACGGGGTTCCTTTCCACAAAAACGGGACCCTTTTAAAAAAGGAGAGCTGCTTTAACCTTTTTTTTTTACTTAAATTTTATAGAAAATACTCGGAGCAGCTTCGCGTGATATAAATACTAAAGCAAGTTTGTAGTATCCTTATACTTTAAGTAAGCTCCTAAACAACTAAACAATATGTAACTAACTGTTGAACAGTAGGGGAAGCTTAGTATGCATTAAATGAGAGATTATTATCAAAATTAAAGGTCTAAAATTACTCTAGAAAAAAAAAAAAACGAGTATTATTTTAATTCAAGTATGACCACAAGCAGTTGCACAACTTTTTTCTTTCCTGAGCCTCCTTAAGCCGCAAACTGTATTGCATCCACAAAGAAAGAAGGATCTCCGACAAAAAGCTGGTGTCTACTACTAGGACCACCTTTACTTAAAGAAAGAGCTGAACCAAAGACCGCTAGCATTTTTCTTACGAGTATATCCTGAATATTTGAGCTATCCAGTTATCCATTCATTTTGAGGAAATAGTTTTGACTTAAAGGACTTTTGGTATTCTATTATTACAAAATTGCTGAAAAGGTACTCCCTATTCCGACTTTGGGCGCCTAGACCTACACTTTGTTAACTAGAAAGTAAGAAAATCCTTGATAATTGAGTTAGGGATCCCCCGTAAGATCCCTAGTGAAAGTGAAATTCGAAGGAAGGAAGGATCCTTATTTTCATACGTTAAGAGCTCCGTTTCTATCGGGAACCCCAGTTTTGACTTCTTATCTTATTACTAAATTCCTTAGACTTTGTTATAATTACGGACTGGGAACAATTACTATATAAATAAGTAACAACAAAACCTTTAGCTTGACTTAATTTACTAAAAACAAAGAAAGATATTCCTTTAGCTTTAGAGTTCCCTTATTTCTTTTTAGATATTTCTCTGACTCTAATCGGGCTCCTATAAGCTCCTAATCCACTATGTTCTGCCTGTCTTTATAATAATAACCTGAGTTTCAAGAAGAAATTTCTTAAAAATTCCTTCAAGATAAATCTTGCCTCTGGTTTGGGCTTGAATCTGCCATATCTCCCCATTTTTTGAAAAATTGGTTACTGTTGAATTTGTTGAAAATGAAAGAAACACACTCATTCATTCTTGGATACTTAACTAGAAAAGAATTTATCTACTTTGAGTGGTTCTTGTGAATAAAGAAAAATATCTCATACTCTATTAAGAGTTGTTGTTAAACCAAAGTGTTCCAAAGTAATAATGCATAAAGATCCATCCCGAAGTAAAGAGTTCCTTAAAAGATCCCGCTGAGGATAACTACTAAATACTAAGAATAGAATTGGCAAGTTAAGACAACCATGGAATTCTCTTTATAAATTGGAATATTCAAGCCTTTAAATCACTCGATTTCCTTCATAATTTTGAAATTCCTTGTTCATAAACTTACAAGAATACTTACAAATAAATAGCATACCGGATTCCTTGCTTTTAGACCCAAAGACTTTTAAGATTAGGAGGTAAAGAATTCCTAAAATACAGATTGTAGGTACACTTATTGAATAGCAGTAAAGGTAAAGAAGGGGGATTGCTACTTTAGTAGCACAAACTTACAATAAATTAGGAAACCTATCAGAGGAGCCTATTATATACTCCTCAAGCCCAGAAGGAAACTCTTTTTAAGTTAAGGAAATTACTGACTTCGAACCTTTGGCACTCGCTAACTTGCAGAGGTGCTTTACCCACTTGGATTCAAAGGCATTTCTCAATTTCTGATTATAAAACTTTTAATGATAACGCCTTGTATGTAATTAGAAAAGTCGTACACCTAGATATCCGTAATAGCTAAGGAGGGGCTCCTTTATGCCTTGAAGCGGCACTCTTATGAGTATGCTTCATAAATATTTATTTGTTAACTTGCCTCACAGGAATCAGTTATATGGGGTTCAGCGCTAATCAACGTTTTAGGTCTTTTTACTTCCTTACCTATATATAGTATACTATTAAAGACTTTTGTTAAATCAAATAATAAAATGTACTCTAAATATCTGAGATCCTTACTGTGCTTAACTTTAATAAAATATTAAAAAGAGGGCTACCCTTATTTTATATAGTAATATTGGAGACTTAAAAAGACCCTACAATAATGTACTAATCGAATGTTTAAATAACAGGTATTCGGCAACTAAAGTAAGAAAGGGTAAGCCTAAGATAGTAGTCTACATAGAATTTCCTGATATCTATATACTATTGTGGAAGGGAGCAAAAACTCGACTCTTCTTAGTCCAAGTTTCTTTGGTCAGTAAGTAGGGAATTCCAAAAAGTTATTCATCCGGGTTCTACCTAGTTTAAATAAAATTCGCATAGCAAAAGATTTTTAAGGGCTGTCTTATCAGTCTCAGCAAGAAATCTTCTGACCGGATTAAGAGCTACTTCTGTAATTTATAAAATTTTAGAGAGTTTACTACTTCTTTAAAGAGTTTGTTTACTCATGTGTAGGGGTGCCGATAAAAAGGTATTGCCAATCGCTCTTCTTTCGTGCGGTTCTCAGGAACCCCACTTTTTAGAATTGGTTATA
>JAYMTH010000096.1:0-31949 GCA_036897465.1 Pelargonium australe
TACTTTAGCTCTAACCTATAAACGGGATAGGACTTTGTTTACTATTTTTGACTGGCTACTCTGAGCTTTTTCAGATTAGAATCCGGAAATCGCGGGTTTTTTGTGACAAAAACTCTATGTAGTAGCATAAATTTTGTGTGATTTTTCAATTACCCTTTTTTGTATAATTCCAGTACCGAATTGAAATAAGCCAAACCTAGAATCTTAAAAGCCATTTGTGCATCATTTTTTTTAGTAAAGTAGGAAGAGCTGAATCAGAGAATGCGTATAAAGGCGAGAGCCTAGAGTTTTGATACCCATTTATTGGATAAATTTGGACTCTTTAATTCTGGGCGAATACACTAGTCCCTTTGTTCTCCTAGAGAGAGAGAGATCCGTATACAAAATAGTTTATAGTTAAAATATATATATAATTGCCAGTCTCAATTCCTTTTTTATAATTGAGTACCCTGGAATTCCGAAACTCTTTCGATCAACAGATGTACATGTTTTCCCAGCTAAGGTAAAACTACTAGGTGTAAAACCCCAAAAAAGTGAATTCTTGTCTATAAATTGAAAAGCTATATATACTAGTAAAAGCATTAACAAGAGGGATATTAAGTATGTCCAGAAGTTTCTAAAAAGGCATCAAAGAGGTTTATTGCATTTCTATATAATTCTGATCTATTTGTCTAGAATCCAAAAGGTTCCTACCCATTCCATATATATAAGCCAACTTGTTAACTCTAAAAGTTTCCCCCTTTTGACTAGAGTATTCTTCATTCCATCCTGTTAGTTTTTAAAAAATATGGACTTGATGAAGCTACTCCTAGATACAGCATAAAAAAAGAGATTTTTTTATATTAGCTTAATAAACGCCAAAAGGGTACAAAGCTATAAAGGTTCTTTTAGTTACAGAAAATGGAAAAAAAAATGCATAAGCACAGATTTAGTTATACTTTCGAATTAACAAACAAAAGACTAAAGAACCCTGAATTTCCTTATGATCTGAAAGCTTATAAATACCGCTATAGTAAAAATATGAGAAGCACTAACGAGAATTAAAGATTGCAGCTAGTTTTAACCTCCGTCGAGATTTAGGATATAAAGGGATCCTTTTTCAAAAGGAGTCCTAAAGTAAGTAATACAGTAAAGTAATACAACTTTCTATGAAGTTTGCTATTTACAACGATTTAATTTGTACAAAGAAGTACATTACTATGGGGAAAGCGCTTTAAAGAAGACGCCATCCTCTGGAGTCTACATGAGGGTTCTCTAGAAACTAGTATTACTTTATGGAAATGTTTTGTTAATAACTTATAACTTAAAGCTGTTTGTATATCTTAGTATATAGAGTATTCCTTTCTGCCATGACAGAGAAACTTAGGGTTATATTCAGTCAAGTAAATTTTATAAATTAATTAAAGTGTTGTTATGTTATATAGAGTTGTACTTTTGCTTTGTAAGGAGGATTTCCTGTGCGGGTGTATAAAACCCACTCAGAGAAGAGAGGAGAGGTACTAGTGGTAAACTCTCCCGGTTTTTAGAACCTTTGTGTCTTCTTCTTGTAACCTTATCTAAGAAAAATACATGAGATAAGGCTTTGCAAAACTTTTGTAGAGGCCTTAAATGCTTCTTAGACTAATAGCTAACATTTCGTCCTTTTTTAATAACTAGTTTTATATAATTGTGGGATATTTGCACGATCTATGAATTTTGATGCGCTAGAAGTCAAATTTGTAACGGTATGCCTGATATACCGCCAAAAAAGGAAAGCGTATCACTTCTTTAGAGAATAATTATAGGAGATCTCTTAAATTCAAATAAAAGACGAGTCATTTTATACCCAAGGAGCTAAGTCCAAACTAGCCAGACCAGGAGAAAGAGTAAAACGGTTCAAGCTAACCCCGAAAAACTATATGAGTTTGGGTTAGGCAAAGGAATATCCTATATGATTTTATTATTTTTAAATAAGAGCTTAGTTTCAATCAAAATTAAGCAACTTTTAACTATAACTTATCCAGTCACTTAAGGCAGCATAAAATCCCGTTGTAATGGTCTTTAAGGTAAGCAGGTAATTCACTTTGGGCTCTTTCCTTACGCTAACCAAGTACTGACAAGCTTCGTTGACATAAGAATTTATAGACACTTACTCGGTATTACTCCAGTTTAAAATATCAAAAAGGGGTAATAACCCACCAACAACTAGTACGCACATAATATAAACAGAATTCACAGGATTCCAGACCTTAGAAATTGCTTCTTATTTTCTTTAAATTCGATATTTGCGATCCCTTTACTTTAACCTGTTAAACTAAGTAAATATCAAAATTAGATACCGCAGAGCTAAAATACTTCCTTGCTAGGCAATCTCAGATCCATTAACTTAAACTTATCTATAACCCCTCCGAGATTTGTTAAAACTGTTGGGAATTTTCTAAAAATTCAGGATTAAACCTAACTAAAAGCTCGCAATACGAATAACTTTATCTTGCATTCTGTCCTATAAAAACGTAACCTAGTCAACTACTTTGAACCGTTGCATGCTGATGCCATGAACCCGTGTTTTACCACTTCCAAAACTGTACTTGAGCTCGGTTGAGGTCAAATCTGACTCATTGGAACATTCAGCAAAAATCTCATTTTGGGGTAGTACAAATAGAAACCAGGATTTTGTCTTTCTCTTTTGAAACTTCTTGTAATTTACTCTTGAGGATAAGACTTACTACTATAAAACTCTGTTTTTACTCTGATATTCAATGTTGTAGACTGGTAGAAAGAAATTCGCAGCCAAACCTTTATCCTCGCATAATTAACTCCGTCGCAAATATCTATTCAAAGAAGAAGGGCTCAAAACTATAAGAGAACCCCTGTTCAAGGACCAAACATAGTAAAGAAAACCCTCGTAAGGGCATACCGACCGAACTGAAAGATTCCACTAATTGGTAAAATATAGGAGATCAAAGAAACAAGAAAACAGGGATATTGGGCTGTGTAAGGATAACAAGACTTGAACCTGCGGTCATAAGCCTAACTAGAGTTCTATTTAATCATCAAAAGGAGTGTTGGATTGTACTAACTATATATTTTAGTATTTGTAAGGGATGTCCTATCTGCTTAAAAACCTGTAAAAAGATTTCCACAATGTCGGACATTTTCTTATGGAATTCGTTACCTTTATATTTCATTTTTATACTACAGAGCTCCTAAAGACTCCCTTTTTTTGTATTTTGCGTATAACTTAAGAGACCTATACTCAACATTCTCTTAATAGCTATACACCTGCCGGCTTTCTTAACTTAAACCAGAATTCCGTATCTTCAGCTATACTGTAATTTTGATTCTCTGCCTTAATAACCCGCACTCTTTGTAACTTATCCTTGTGTCTGTTATGCCGTTTAAGATTCCTTTTCTTTATAAGACAATAGTGGCCCACTTTCTTCCTAATCGAAAAGTATTGCTTAAGCCTTTCTATACGGCTGCTTGTAAGCTTCTCGTTGCTAATAATACTTTTAAGTAGTCTATCAGCACTCCCTGCAGTATATATTAGGATTATCTACTTGACTGTGCCTACTCTAATCTTACCAGACTGTAAAGCTTATTATCTTTGAAAAAGGGTAACTTATGAAATAAGTAGGACATAACCCTTAGTTACGTTGTTAAAAAAGTAATACATTATTCCTTTAAGAGAAGGTCTCAAGGAAAAGGTAATAGCAAATATGTACTTCCTATACCAATATATCGAAAAAAGGACTCAGTCATAACGCTAGGATAAAAGGATGCCAGTTAGGAGGGGGTGGGTACTAGACAAGGACTTCTATTTCTATATAAAATAGTCTTGCCTTGCACTCCGTTATTTGTAATTTGTATGTTATAACTTACAAGAATTCGTCGTACTTAACTAAATAAACGAGATACCCTAGATAGATCCTGATTCTATAGATTTCTATACGAGTTTATTCATAAAGATTACCAGCATCCGCTACAAGGAAAAGTACCATGAAAGAAAAAAGGATTCCATGATTTAAGAAGTTTCCGTTGCTTCAAAATTTATTACGACACTGTAGGTGCAGTGCCTCTAAGGTTTATTACTATAGAGTTTACCCCGCTGTTTGCATGATTTCCTATTTATACTTATTATTATCAAAAGCGGTGAGTAGTAGGGCTAAAAAAATAGAGAGGACTTCCCCTATAAATAAAAGGGTCCAAGGACGGGGCACTCTCACGAGTAGGTTGCTCTTGCTGCTCTTTAATAAAGCTGGATTTTCTTTCTCCAATAATAAATACCTATTGGCTGCTAACATATCGGATTTTTAATGTCTCTATTGATCTACTGAACCCTAATAAAAAGTAGAGTACACAGCGTATCTAATCCTGACTAATGCATTAGTGTTGATTCGGGACCTTACCAGAGAGCTGGTAGCTTTGTGAAAAAGTCTATTCCTAATAAATGGAGATGAGTAGCTTCTTTAGAGGAAACTGCTTCTTTATTTTAGAACACTTATAAGCCCTGGTCTATCCAGTTAAGCCCTTACGCGAACCAATGGTTAATGCTAAACCTGCAAAATTCCCGATTGAAAAGGTTTTTTGTATACTAATTTTTAGTTCTTAATTTTAAGACGTTCGCTTTTAAATTAAAGTTTTTGAGATTACTTAGTAGTTACACTTCAAATAAGCTAGGGGCGGGGCTTTTACTAGGTCAATTGAGTTGGATCGGTATCAGTAAAGCAAGGCCTTTTTCATCAAGCAACATCAGCAATCATAACTGAATCCACGAAAGCCAAAGATAAGAAGATGTGTACTAGTCAAATAAACTCTATATTCTATCCTTAGTTTATACAGTATTACTCTATTTAACTTCGGGAGGGGTTCCCCTAATAAGTAGAAATTCTTAAAACGAATAGCGTTTTGTCCAGTATCGGTAACAGCTGCCCTTTTTAAAAGGAGGACATATTGTAATTTTAATATAAGGGTACCGTTTTTTGGTATTACCATATTGCTCAGCTACTATACTAGAGTTTCCATTTGTTTTTAGGTCTTTTATTCAGTATGTGCAAGGAAAAGATCTGTTTTGATGTACAAAGTCAACTTTGAAAGGTATCTCAATGCTAAGATCCACCATTTCCTTTCTTATTAAGTGTAGCCTTGGAGCTGACTTAATAGAAGGGCTTTATTTTATGAGGCTTTGTTCCCTTGTACGAATTCTTTTTTCTAGTTAAGAAGTTCAGTAAGCTAAACAATTCTAGGGGGTAAAAAAGAAAGACCATTATCATATCAGACACGCGTATGAGTTAACAAAAGGGCGTGTTTCTCACTTTCAACCAACAGGGGTACTCCTTAATATATCCAAAAGGCCCAAGTAGAGACAAGCAAGAGTAAGTCTAATCTTTTTACTAAAGTTCTTTTAGCTTTGTCTTATAAATAGTTTTCAGTTAGTAAAGCGCGTGTTCATAGTAATAAGCTCACTGCCATCTAACGTAAGGCCTGAATCAAAAAAGGTAAGCTCCCATTTAATTAGTTGTCTGCTTTGTTTCTAAATAAAAATGGACATTTCTTTCAATAAAATTATAAGTTTTTCCCCGCTAAAAGGTATAATCCTTGTTGTTCTATTTCCTGTCATAATTGTTTTTGGAAAAGTTCCTGGATTTTAGAGACTCATATCATAAATTCTTAATTTTATGGAGCTCTTGAGTTTTAGGGGTTTTTAGTCCTAAGAATTTTTCCCTTTTTCTTTCCCTTACCGGATTCTTAAGGAAAGATTTCTTTATTGTAGCTGTTTGTCCTTACTGAATTTAGTAAGATTCTTTCCTATCTATCTTTGAGATTCCTTTAGAGTATCGGATTTCCCTTAAGCTCCTCTTGGTAACTCTCTCAATTGTAGCTAATGGATTTAGGAGGACGGATTTTCTATTTGTTGTTTTAGTTTGTGTTTTAGGAAGAAGTTCACAGGATTCTATTCTTTGGTTTTCAAGTTTTTATTTTGAGAGTTTATTCTGGTTCCGGTTCTAGTTCTAAGCTTAAGATTTTAAGGATTTCTAGTCAATATCGAAATAAGAACTTCAATATAAGGAGTTGAAGCAAATTAGTATTGTTAGGAAAGGCTTTACTAGTTATAGGTTTCTAGGCTTTATAGTGTAAGGTGTGTAAGGTGGTTGTATGCTATTATACTTTATTGCCTTAACCTCCCCAAGAATGGTTACTCGGTAATAGAGATTTATGAATCTAGTCTTAAGGGTCTTCCCTATTTAAAACAATAAGCTACATAGGGCGCATGAGGAATATTCTTTAACCAAACCAAAAGAGTTACCTTTTATTGTGAGTGCTTTCATCTGTCTCTTGTTGTACCAAATAAAACCCAAAGGAAATCCCATTAACTATTAACTAACAGATAGGGTTCTATAGTCTGTAGGTGAAAGGCATTCAGGCATTCTAAAGAAATTCGTATAATAGTGAGTTGCCGTATTCCTTATTTGTTTCTGGTTATTCGTAAGGCTAAAGAGGAAGTGTTTACTTCATCTATTTTTTTAATTAGTATCCGGATCCAGAATAGAGAGCATTTTTAGGAATTCTGATAAAACGTATTAAAGTGAGGGTTCCAAGGTCATTAAGTAAAGAATTGAAATAAAGTGAAAGAGGTTCTGTTTTTCAGTTGTTGGTCTTTTAGTGTAAGTCTGTAACTATCATTATACTATATGGCATTAACCTTCCTCCGTTACAGTACGCGCGGTAAGAGAGATGTATGCATGTACTACTAGGGCACTATCTTCCTATACGATAAGCTACAGGAAGCACGAAGTCTTTCTCCTTAAATAAAGAGTTACCTCTTCTATTTCTATTTGTTAGTGTTTTACTGTATCTGCAGCAAGTTCCATTAACAAGTAAGCTTATTAATTAACATACAGCTATGCTTTTGTAGTCTGTATTTCGGTTAAAAGCATTTTCAGGAGAACTACTAAGTAATATAAGTCTTAATTGTCTCTAGCGTTCCCTTGTTCTAGTTGTAAGGCCATCAAGGGTTTTTTCTGATGAGAATTCATATACTAAAGTAATTTATTGAGGTTTTAGGTTTCCTCAATATATCGAATTTGCTAACCTTAGTATTATTAACTCAATCCTCAAGGATCTCTCTAACTTGAATCCCTTGAATTAAGTCTGTATTTTTATATTAGAATATATTGAGCATATTTATCCTAACCGGCGGGCTTCCTCTATAAATTTAATATAAAGTTATAAACAAGGAAGATTAGTACCGAAATGGCGTGCTTCTCAAGGACAAACCGATTCTACAAAAGGCTTCCATTTTCCATGGTTCTCATTCTCCTATGTGTATGGGGCATGTAAACCATTAGAGGGACTTAGACTCCTCCTCTTTAGAGCTAGACCTCTCTTAGTTATACCTGCTCTCTTCACGGGCCCTGGTAGCAACTTACTAAACTGTATGAATTGCTGGAGAAACTCGTTTCAGATACAAACACCCTTTAGTACCCCAACTCTCGATCGAGGACAGAATCTATATGACTTATCACGGCCTTACAATCCAAGATAATTCTTGTCTTGATAACTAAGAACAACAACAAAAGGAATGCAAAAGCAACTTAACTTACTTAGTTCTCGATCTCTTGAATATCCTCTTCACTGAGTTCAGAGCTCTTCTCTTTTATGCTCTTCAAAATGCCTACCCTTTAATACCTATAATCTCTAAAAGTCTATATCCTGGCAGCTTTCTTATTCAGAATTGTACTTGCTTTCCCAATATCTATAACTATCCCCTAGTCTTCAGAGCTATACCTGTATTTGTACTAGCTGTTTTATAACCTTGTACTCTCTATTATTAGTAATAAGCTCCCCCAGCGAATTACCTTAGAACTCTTAAGTCTTCTTATTTAAACTAACGTAATGGACCTTCCTTTCTTTATAAAGCCTATGTGAAATAGCAGAATACCCCAAAAAACTTTCTTTATCCTAAGCTCTTTGATTCTTTAATCATCTTTAACCAAAGTACACTAGCAAAGTCAGGCATCGGTTCTAATCCCACTAACTTCTTATTGACTTCTTTTTTACTTAGTTTCACATTCTACCTTGTTCAGGAAACCCCTTATGAAATTACCTTTTATCGATGCATATATTTTAAAAGTATGGAATAAAACCGGTAAAGCCTTATCCCATTTTAGGTAGCTGATTTACATCTAAAAACCCCTCCTTTTTATATAAAAGTCAAAGTATATTCCCATTTCACAGGAGTATACCCTATCCACCTTTTAGTAGACACACGTATTAATCTAGAAACTGACTTTTCTTTATTAGGAGTTTACTAAAATAGGATTCAGCACCCCACGAGTAGCTACTTTTTCCTAGTAGATTTCATAAAAAGTGGAGATTAACAATTTAATCGTTAAATTATGAGTAGTTCCTTATTTACTAAGCGCTTATCTGTTTACCAGGATATTGAAAACTGCCTACATAAGACTAAGGATCCTATAAAAAAAGCCCTTCTATTATATTAAGGACCTTCGCGATTAGCAAGGCCTAATTCTTGAATATATTCTTGAATAAGATATTAGAAATATAAATGAAGAAAAGTAAATCTATTAACAAAATCCTTATAAGAATCCAAGTAAAAGAGGGGTGGTTGAAGACACATTGGTTAGTGAGAAAAATCAGTGACAAGACGACTAGCTTCCTACTTCCCTTGGCTCAAGCAGTAGGCCTCCGTATATAAATATATGTTCCTTATTCTTAATGTAACCCTTACTCATTATTATAAGCTCTGGATCCAGTACAGTAATACTATAAGGAATTCACTACCGCTAAGGAAGCACTTTCTCCGTTTTTAAGTCATAATATCTATCTCGAGTGCAATAAAATCAAGGAAGGATTCACCCTATTACTCGGGCAATTACCATTGGAATACTCAGTACTTCAGAATTCTTTAAATAGAAGAAACCATCCTAAATCCTTATTTACATTTACACTCTATTATTAAGAATTTCGACTACTTAAAGTCTAAAATAGCATCCATATTTGGAACAATTTTTCTTAATCCTATAAAACCCACCCTTTGGTACCAGTCTTGTTTTTATTATAAACTTGTACTCATGTAAGAAAAGAGGGAAAGATAAGACTCTGTTATAATACCCGTTAAAAGAGGGTACACTGAGGGAGTTACATAGTTCTCGGGTTCTCCACTAGTTTATAAACTTAATTATACCCGAATTTGAAGCTCTATTCACATCATATCTTTTTTAATGAATATGGGAATGTAAAACCTAAATATGGGATTAAACCCTATTCGGAATCTTGAGGAATTAGTAGCTTTCGCTGTAAATTTTATAGTTAGATCTTACTCATTCAGTACTACTTTTTGTAAAAAACTGAAGTGTTACAGGGCTCGGTTGGGTTGAAATTCCAAGTATACTCAAGCTTTTTTGTATCTTCTAAGTTTCAGTTGGGCCACAATATAAAAGTCCTATTCTTGCACTAAGTTATTTTATAGTATAATATTTTTGAATATAATGCATATTAAACCTAAAGTGAAGCCCCCTTTCAGACAAAGTAAAAAAAAAAAGGGGCCCCTGAAAATAGAACTGGCAAGAGACCCCCAAGAACCTTACCTTGTGTTGTCTAAAACATATGTCAGCGTAAATCTTAGACTTTCGGAATTCAGAAAAGTACAAGAATTTACAAAAATTAAGGAGCATTCTCTTAAAGTATACCCGCCTAACCGACTAAAAAACTGTTTCCTGTCATATTAGGTTGTTAGGAAACTCCCTATAATTCTATAATGAGTTTCCTAAGGGTTGAGTACAAGATTATAAGGATCCTTTGTAAATAGATGAGGAGTAGTGATTCATTCCATTCTTTTTGAGGACTTCCAGGTAAGCGATACCCGTAAAAGAAAAACAGCATTAGGCGATAGCTTTGCTTCACTTTTGGAATTCATAGTAAGGTACTCCTATTCCAAATTTGTCATGAATTAGATTTACTTTAAATTTCTATTTGCAAGAGACTCTTTATTTCTTAATGAAAAGCATGGGATCGAGTCCATTATTACCTACTTTGCCGGAAACTTAATTGTTAAACAAGCTCTAAAGTGGCCCATCTCACAAAAGCTTTTGATCAACCACACATCTTCCGCTGTAGATATTCTTACACTTAGGCAAACTCTGATATCATTATGACAAGTTTTTGAACACGACTAAAGCGGCCCTTTATAGCTAAATATAACAACCAATAACAATAAATATAAGCTTCCAAGTGCTCCTTTTTTGTAAGACAAGATTCTAACTTAAAAAAAGACCTTAGGAAGTGGTAGAAGAACTGCTGGGACTTCTTCCTTATATTCTAATATTCGGCAAATATGTAAGAGGATTTATATATAGTATTTTTTTTAATCATATTTCTTGTATTCTAAACTAGTTGGGCGCTGGACTTCAGAGTTAAAAAATACTTACAAATAAAAAACTAGCTTCGGTTCTGTATCTGTACGAGAACCCAGAAATAGGAGCTTACCAGGGAAGACCCTTTTTGCTATCACTTCTGGAAATGCGTGCTTTACTATAAAAGGGGTTGCTATCTCAGCTATCTATTTTCTTTTCAAGGTTAGGAATTTAGGAAAGGGTAGGGTCTCTTGATTAATTGGAGTTGCTTTGTTATGCTCTATTAAATTGCTGTCTTTACTTGTTTAATCTAAATCAAGGGTAATAAACATCTGAAATAAGGCACCCTCTTAGCCCTAAACATACGAGGGGAACCCCAATAGAGTCAACTAAATATGAACTAAGAAGGGGCTCCTTGTGACTTCTTTTTTGATCTCGTTATGTGCCGGCCGATTCCGCCCTTGCATGCCTATGCCTGTACTAGGAAACCGTACCCTACCTAAACTAAAAATAATATTGAAGCTTGCCCTCCACGAGGTCTATGCACTTTAACACCAGAAAAACCGGTATTTACTAATTAAGGGATGGTTGGGACAACCCCTCCAGTTCCAGTTAGCGAGTTTTTTCAAGTCCCGTCAATATAGGAAGGTACCAGTTAAACTTTATCATTAGGGTTTATAAAAAGGGCAACTGTTTCCTTTTTCGTTACTAAACAGCAATTAAGCTAGTAAGGATTTATTCTTTCACTTAGTTTTAAAACAATAAAAAAGGCGTGTTGTGTAGAGCTTTCTTTCTATATATTGTTATATAAAGATACGAAAAGCATTAACCAAGAAAATTACATAATTAAAGCATAATCTATAATTTTTTTCTATAGCTTGCAACACTTCATAGTTTTAATCACCGTCTTTCTAAAGGAATTCCCGTACAAGTTTTTGGATGAGTGCTCGGTCGAAAGTTTTTACTTGTATCGATACGCCGCAAGTAACTTAGTGAAACAAGTAATAATCATAAGCAAGCGCAGAAAGAAAAGAATCTATTTGCTTTGTGCTTGGAGATTAAAGGATCCTGATCAAGCATAAGTGCGGCTAACTACACGTGTTAAAGTAAAAGTAGTCGTTTTTTGCAGAGTACCCTGTATAAGTGTCTCTTAGTTGACGGGTTGAAAATTAGGAATGCTTTCTTTTGACCGGGATCTTATATATACCACAAGTCCTTAATTCAGAAAGAATAGATTCATATTCATATGAGTTTCCTAATTATATAGGTAGGATATACACACAAATTCTCCAAAAAGCTATACAAGGACTATACTTTTTCACTGCTACCGGGACTTGAAGCTATAAAAAGGAGGGCTATCTACTATTGAAGTTAGTCCAATAGCTATAAGTTTTCCGTTTTATTTAGATTCTTTTTTATCCTTCGTGTAATAGATAACAAAAACTAGTAAATATAGCTAAGGTTGTATAAAGCAAAGATCTTACGAAACGCGGGATCCATAGACTTTTACTGGATAACTTAGCGAGGATACTTAGGACAAAACTGAATACAGATTAGGAAGATATATACTCAGAAAACGAACTCTTTGTGTCTTGAATTATATATGATTAAGAATTTTAATTTATAGGATTTCCTAAAATGAATTTGAAGACGAAAGTGAGCAAACGATAGATATTCTAAAAAGCCCAATTAACTGTTATCTGTAAGTGTCTGTAAGGAATAAAATATCCAGGTATAATTCACTAAAAAAGGGTCCAAGAGGTATCCCAACAAAGAGAGAGAAGAGGGGATACTTATTAATCATTTACAAGCTCCAAACAATGGAAGAGTACGGAAAAGGCAAAATCACAGAGATGCGCTTCTTGGTGTTTTCGAGCTCTAAGTCCTGAAAAGAAAAGGGGGGCAGTACCGGGATTATTTATGGGAATTGAACCAACGACTTCATCTGAATGAAAGCAACGTTCTAACCACTTGAGTTAACGAAAGGAAGCGTATAAAATTGAGTGTTGCTCAAGGACTTTTCACTAAGATTAAAGTTATTAGTTTTGGGGTAGCTTTTAGTCTGTTACCATAGTATCCGTGGAGAGAGTTACTCTTGCTTTCTGAAATCAGCTTTTTTTAGTACCAGCTAAATGGTGGCTGGTAGAACGGCATAAGCTTTTCTTTAATTCTACTATTGCCTTTCCTCTCCTTTTAAAAGTGGGTCTTTTTTCTGACTGTAGATCTCCTAACTTTTCTAATTTGAATAAAAGTAATCTTTAAAACTAGGAATCTGCTTTCCTTCTTAGGCTCAAGGTACTTTACGGGCCTAGAAAACTTATTGTAGCTATCTGTTAAAACGAGCTTTCCTTAGATTTTTACTTACTAAAACAGCTATTCCTGTAGTTGTTAATACTATATTCTGGAAGGTATAACCAAGATTATAAAAGACAGAGGGTAAGAAGTATTCTTTAATTACTAGAAACAAGAACTTTTGGTTAAGTATGTCTACTTCCTTGGGTTAGTATCTGTTTTTTTTATTAAGACTTCTCCCAGTAATTCTAACTATTGGAGGGTAACTCCTTATTAACTTGTAAGAGAAAAGCTACTTTACCGACTTGAAAGCCTTCAAAGCCTTATGAGCTTTACTTTTCTTTTTGATTCTCTCATAGGGAAAGGACTAAATCAAGTTAGTTGGGCAGTCTAAGTATACTGCAAGGAATGCCTCAGTCCCTTTTAAACAGGTGTTACTTATTCATACTCTGGAAAAAAAAGGGTAAGACTCTTAACCGAACTCTTCTAAAAAGGCATACCTATATGATATAAGCAGTGGAGTTTTTCCGCTTTTAAAATATGAATCTCAAACAGTCTAGAGAAGATTTTTACGAATATAAAAGCATGCTTATAGTAGAAAAAGTTATATACCAAATACTTTAATACCTAGCATAATACAAAATCAAGGCAATTTCATACCAACAAATAAAGACGTTTAAACTTTCTGAACTACCATATATCTCAAAAAAGTTTAAATAAAAGATTCAGTTATTAATAGAGTAAGACTACCCTCACAAGAGTCCTATACACCTGCAATACCTGTTCCGGGTCTTTCGTTTATGCCTGTCGATTGGCTAAGCCGACCGAGCAAAGTTCGAATTTTTGAATAGGCTAAAACTTACAGTCCCCACCTAAAAAATAGGGTTATACTTTAGTCTTTCCAGAATTGTATTAGGAAGTACCTTTCTATATTTACGTTATTATTCACGCAACAAAAAAGGGGCTCTTTGTTAGTTACAACAGAACTTTTTCAGTAGAAACTTTCCTAAGATTATATCAAATTCCCCAACTCCCGGGAGATCGCTAGAGCACGTACAAGAATGACAGAGGTTAATCTAACAAAACGGAAAAGAGTCTTTACGATTTATAGGGGCACTCCTTGCTTAAAAATAAACTTATAGTTTAGTGCTTTTTAAAATAAAATTAGGTCCAGGATTTTAGCACGAGCAAGCTAATAACTTTTTTTTGTATTTGATTGAGTGGTTTGGTTAGAGCACCCGCAAGTGGAATTTTTTCATGTAAAGGTTCGAACCCTTTTACTCCAGTATCAATAAAGTGATCCATCAATCGAAAATAGAGAATGGAGTATTTTAGTTCTTTAAGTTAAGGAAATCCCAGGCATAGTAATGTCTTTATCTATAAAACGGATCCATTTACAGATTATATAGAAAAAAGCAAGAGTGTCCCTAGTTGGTTTTTATTTAGCAAACAAGAAGTAAAGCCCTAGATCCACGGTTCAGTAGGAAATTCCAATGTAAGAACCCTACCTAGACCCCTTTCGAGTTTTAAATACATTCAAGACCCTTGCGTGCGTGTGCTAATATCAGAAACAAGCAACTTACTACTAACAAAATTCATTAGTTCAATTCTAAGTAATTCCTTAGCTCGAGTCTTGTAATTTTAGGAGAAAGCGGCTAAGTAGCTCTGTGTTTAAAAGATTTACTATTATAAACGGAGCGTCCAGGCTCGAATGGGGGAGGCGAGTACTCCTATAGAGTAAAAAGGACTAATTCAATGCGTTTATGAAACATATAAAAATGACATAGTTTTACACCACCAAACTAGGCTATAAGTACAAAGAGGAAAAGGACCCGTGGTGTTGGGCCCGTCAATCCCGTGAATAGAATTCTTTAGCTATCATTAATATAAAATTAGGTTTTTTGTTTCTTAGTATACATTTTTGTTGGTGTACCTTGATCTTCTGTATCAAACTCATATGGCGTAAGCAAAGGGTTTTTCTGTAAGACAAACTGGAAAACTCTAAGTTCTATCTTTGCAAACTAACCTATTATGAGCTTCCCTACTAGATTTCTAAATAGACTAGTTTAAACTCTCACGTATTATAGCTCCTGGTAAGGTGTTATCGGCAAAGGAAGCAGAAAGATTACTGTAAGATTTTACTAGAATAGAGTCTGTAAGTAACCCTGGAATCGTGCAAACTGTCTTTCAACTCAAACTTATATTCTTTCTACTTGAACTCTCTCTCTGCTACCCAAGATCCTAAAGAACGTTTGTAATTGACTCAAAAATAAATCCTGGGTCCTTAGATTTCTGGTTGATTGGGTGCATAGAAGCACGGCTTCTTTATACTAACAAGAGACTCTTTTAGAAAGCCTCCAGTTTCAAACTTTTTAAGATCAAGGTCTGTATTTGACCTAACTTTAAGGAAAAGTCCTGCGTATTACTTTACTAGAGAATTTGATTTACTTTAATTGGTTAAAACATTACTATTTACTATTTAGAGGGGGCTGGGTTGGTTATACAAAATTAGATTTAGAACATAAGGCGAAGAGGGGTCCTTGTATCTGGTTTTGTAAAGCTTTTTTAAATTATATACCTAATTTTATACCCTCGTTTCACGGGAATCCCCTTTAACTTGAATGAAGCAAACCTCAAGAATTTGTGTTCAAAAAACATAGAAAAACATATGATAAAATTTAAAATGTACAATAATACACGTTGGGACTTTACTTTGGACCACGTTATAGCGCAATAAAAATAAAAAGGGCATACGCGAGCTTTTAATTAGGAGGCGGTTTCCCGCGGATTTCCCTTTTTATTAGTTTTGAATTATTTGTAAGTTATTACCTTTCCTAGTATTAAGGACTCCTTTATTTCTGCATTCCTTGGTTTTAAATGATTGATAAAAGCTTAAACCCGGGGTACTCTCGTAAATGTTAATAAGAAAGTGTAGAAAGATATAAATCATCATAAATTCAATGTAAATTAATAAGTTTGAGTCACTTATTAATTTAAGGGTTTGATATAGGGTAGCCCAAAATTAGAGTTTCAGTGTTGCTTATTAGCATCTTGAATAGATAAGGAATTAAGGCTTTGCTTAAGTTTAGGCTAAAGCTTCTTCCAAATAGGAGTGGTTTTCTTTATAATCTAAGTAAGATATAATAAACTCGAAGTTTTATAAGAAAAAAGGGGGGGGGGGTATAACACACACAAATGCAATGCAATATCAGTCGAAGGTTCAAGCACTCTCTTAGCTAAGACTTTTTCAATCCAATTGAGTTCCTTATAAGCAGGAATTCCACTTTTATTTTACAGATGAAGGCTCAAGTAGTTTCTGCAACTCTTTCTGGAACTGGACTTCCCAAAGTAAAGTTAGTAAAGTTAAATCTTTTAAACAATATAACCTAACTTTTGAAGTTGTCTAAACTCTCTAAAGGAGAAGCTAAACTATAATCTAACAGGGTTCCAGTGGAAACTTTTTCCAAACTTCTTTAAAAAGGTGCTTTTTACAACTAGAGAACCCTTGTTACTATGACGAGAAATACACCAAATCTATAAAAAACGCATGAAAGTCTTGTTATATCCGCAGGCAAAGCGCCTAACTGGGCTCTTATCTTATCAGGCCCGAAAAGGGAACTAAACAAGTTTTTGAGAAGCATGCTCATCTGCCAAAGTAAACAAAAGCTAAGTCAGAATTGGAAAAACTGCGATTGATAAAACGCACCCATACATGGAGTCAAGTCAATGGGGGTCTCCTTATAACGAGGCCTTGGACAAGAAGGACTAAACGTTGTTAACACATCGATCAAATGGGAATTGACTACTCTTTAGATAGAGAAGTATACCCCGCGGAAGGGCACTCTTTTTTTTATTAGAATTAGGGCTCGTAGTAAAGCTTGGCGTGAAAGTTATGTTACCCCTTGCTATAGTATATTTCTAAGACATTTGTAGATGTAATATCAGGAAACGGAATACGTGTTATCCAAGCTACTGGGGCTTTAACTTGCTAGATCGAAAAACTAGCAATTATAAAAAATAAGAAAATCCGCTTACTCTGGGTCATTCAAAACCCAACGGAATGCTCTAGTATTTCAAGATATCCCCGGTTTCTCTATTGAAAATAAGTGTTTACAACTAACTCTGAGATTCAACTAATAAAACCGAGAAATTTACTTAAAGTCAAGTTTTAGCACAAGGACAAAGCAACTGCTTCTCTAAGCTTGTAAACCTATAATATCTTGATTTTTTCCGCCCTTATTAGATTATAAAAAGTATCCTTGTAAGTACCCTTGTCACAGAATATAGAAATTACCTTATGTTTTTAAACTTTGATTGTTATGTCCCCAAGAATTGTATAACTTATTTTAAAAGCCTCTAACGGACTTCTACGCTTTGTTTAGAAAACTAAAATTAGGTACCCTTCTTATATTATATACTTCTATTTGGTAAGTCGAGCTTCTTTTAAGCCATCCTCGCTAGGAAATTGGGATTTCAAAACTATTATGGGAATTCCTTAAATTATTAAAAGGTAGTCTTGCGTTTTTATTAGAGAATTCAGCTTTAGCTTAGGTAGCACGTAAATTGTCAGTTCTAAAGGGGGTTTTGAAGAGCTTCCCTTTATGCTATAAATCTAGGGACCCTCATCTTTAATAATAAATATTAATTCACGAAGCCCTACCTTCAAAAGAATTTAATGCGCAGGCAAGACCTAAGGAGGGACCTCATAAGTAGTAGATATGCCTTTAATAAAGAGATTCTACCAAGACTCTTACGCAAGCTTTCCCCACTAGTACAAGAGAATATAGAAAGTATACCAAAAGTACTTAAGTTGTACTACAAAATTCTTTTTCGTGAGATATTTACGAGATTTTGAACAATAATAAGCAATGCAAGCTACTTTCTGAAAGACAAATAAAATAGAGGCAAAGATCTGAGGGATTAGTAATTAGCGCATTCGAACCCCTTAATAAAAGCAAGCCTAGTACTTTCTTCTTGTGGCCATGTAAAATCCTCAGAATAATTGAGTTTGCTGTTACAAAAGGAAGACAAGTTTAGTACTATCTATATAAAAAGCATTCTATAAATTCTCGTTTCTACAGACTTTCAGGTATTTTTCTACTATGTATAATCTATTCTAAAACTACTTAGCACTTTTTTTAAGTTGAATCCAGATTAGCTCCGTTAAACTGATATTATATAGACTTTCAATCTGACCTTCATTTAAGATGTTTCTATAGGATATCTTGTGAGTGAAGTTTGATAAATTCCTTATTTTCATCACTAGTAAATGCAAGAGAGAAGCCGGGGTTACTCTTTTTTCAGGGAACTAAAAGTCTACCTAGATTAGTGGGTATAAACTGTAACAATAAGAAATACTACTAAGAAAGACTCAATTTAGAAGGGTTCTTACAACTTACAAGGATAGCTTAATCAAGCATACCTTATAAATCACTTACAAAAAAAATTCTGAAAATAAATTACTATTAGCAAATATTAGTAACTACTGAACATACTTCTATGTTTTGCTATTCCTATAAGGAGAGTGATTTTGCAGGATGTATATATTTATGAGAAAAATGCAGTAGCAGTATATCCTTTTATAAGTGCAGTACCTGTATTATATCTTCTCATAGTACTCAATTCTTCCTAATTATACTATATATACTAATAAGGCTAACCTCTCTCTGTAGTAATAACAACTCAGTAATAAAGATTTCCTTAAACTAAAAGAACTACTTACTCTCCTTACTCCGAGGTATAAGACAAGCAAGCTGCACTATACAGAGGGTAGTACCATATCTAATTTCCTATTTATAATGATAGACTCGAAACTCCTAGGATATTGTATTCACTGCCTCTTTTTTACAAATCCTGCTTTGCGATCCAGGGATACACATATCTTAGCAAGAACAGCAGAGTAAAGTACTCACGTTCAATATGTTAGGGAGTCTCCTCTATTTAAATTCAAAAATTACTTGTATACCTTTACTTTTGTATATCGGATTTGACTTTTCAAGTGCCCCGCAAGTAAAGATTTATTTAAAAAGGTATTAGTTCATCACCCTAGCCGATTCAGTTTCTACAATCTGATATCAGGCTTCTTATACTAAAAACAATAAAAAAGGAACCCTCGATACTGAATTTTGATAGACAGAAAGTTCTTGATTAGTATAATCTTTTGTCTCATGATACTCATCCAAGGTATACTAAAACCTTTCTCGTGTAAGTAAAATAGAAGTTTGAATAAGTTCCTATAAACCTCCTTAAAATATATTTGTTAATGAACGAGAATGCGGGATTCCTCCCCTTTTAGAAATACACTCAAGTTTAGCTGTTGGAAAGGCGGTAGGGTGTAGTAAAGGAGAGGAAAAGAAAGAAGGAAAAAAGGGCAGCTCTACCGAAACTCAAAAGGGTCTCTTACTAAATGACTGTACTAAAATGTGTTAGTTTTTGTCTATCATAAACGAGTTAATAGGATCTTTCTTATATACAAAAATAGTGGAACTCTTTTGTAATAACCTCCATCTCTCATGAAATATAATCTAGGCTTTTCTATTATCAAAAACTTAGTGTAAATTCCTTTTTAAGTTTTAGACTTCTTATTCGGTTTGCCCTTCCCTAAACTGAGAAGTCTTTTTCCTTAGTATTAAATAAAATACAGTTTTGACTTTGTACTAAAGCGGTTTTCCTTCCAAATCCGGGTTTTTGGGTAAGTCACAAGGAACTGAAGGCCGATTCGACAGGGCTTATTAGCAAAAAGCACTTCCTAATTCTAAATGGGGTAATCCGGGTACAAAACTTCATAATATAGGCGGGAAATTTACTCTTCGTAACAAAACCAGATACACTTCTAATCTAACCAACTCTCGTATTGAAAATAGTTTTCGGGAAAACCTTTCACTCGAGAATTTTAGGTATATAGCCCTTTGGTCAGTAATCCTTGAAACAGGATTCTACAATTTAACAGCTTCCTATATGCCCCTTTAAACTCTATTTATGGTAAGCAAATTCTTTAAGAGTTTTTTTTTATTTCTTTGGGTTCTCTGGGCTTCCAGTTGCTTCTTAGGTAGAGTACAGTTGCTACGTGGGCTTTTTAATTTAGCTAGTGCAGATCTCTGATATTTGCAGATCCGGGTCTTAATGACTATATATAGGGATCTCCAGGGAAATGTTAAAAAGGATCCTTATTGACAAATACAAATAAAAGGCAACTAAGGGGCCCTCTTACCCAAGCTTCCCCATATAAGGTATTCCTTTACTAAGGTGCCGATCAGGGCTAAGCTAAGTATTCTACCTTAACTCATTGATTAGGTTTTGGTGTATTGGATAAACAGCATCTGCAGTATAAAATTCTATAACTTATGAGAGGATTACCTCGTAGGGTAAATAGGTTTAGTACGTACATTTTAGGAGTTACCCCTATTTACATTGACTCTTTTTAGCGGATCTGTTATAAGTTGTCAATCTTTAAAGGTTTTATGGGCCTATTGTTTTTATAAAAGGGTCTCTATCTAGAATATAAGTTGATTTCTTTCTGAGACAAACCCCTAAATATTAAACTCTTACTTAAGCAAAGATAAAGAAGCACATGTTTAAATTTATGAAATATGCGGAAGGCTTGCATTTATACCTAAAGTTGCTACATAAATTTTACTTAAGAGTTCACAAGCTAGCTACTTATCTTTCTCTTGAGTGAACTCCCAAGCTTTAGAATCTAGGGAAAAATTATGTCCAACTTATTTACTAATTCGATTTATAAACCCTTCAAGTTCGAGATCTGTCCTTAATTTAATGGTGTACTATGTAAGTCTCTAAGGAGTTCCTGGTTTTCTCAAAACGGGTCTTTTAAAATCTCTGCCTTCCCACATAGAACAAAGGAAACCCAACTTCGATACACGTACTTCAGGAAAGAATAGAACTAATTGCTTACCAAAAACCCTTTTAAATCAAGAATGCTCGGACTTCTTGCTAAGTAGCAAAAGCCCCCTTAGAATTTCTTGTAGAATCTAGTGCATTAAAAAAAGGAGAAGGGGATACCTAAATTTTTACTCACTTTTGACTACATGGATTACTAAATAATATAGATTTCCTGGAGTAACTCCACCTGTACCTCTTAGGAAAATGAAAAACTAATAAAACCACTACACTTAAGTTCTTATATATATAACTTTCTTGCGTTTAGTTCCCCTTATTGGAGTAGGATTAGTGGCATAATTTATTAAAAATTCTTCTTGTACAGACCATGAAGCTGTACTCCGTATCTAGACATTCCTCGTTTTTAGTATTCTCCTATATAGAGTTGTTAGCAAAAAAGACGTCTACCGTGCTTCTTTAACTACTGTGTTATTACAAGAAGAAAAACTTTCCTGTCACAGGGAAATCCGAGTCTCTTAAACTTGCATGCAAGAGGTTCGAAACATATCTTGAGAAGAATAAAGGGTGCTTTTAAGTATTAGTATTGGTTTTTATTTCTTCAGGAACTTAGCTATGTTTAACCCGAGAGACTCATTGAATAGAGCCGGATTCTTTAACAAAACTTAGAATTGAAAATAGGAAACAGGAGGATGTAGCTAATGTTTACTAATTAGGGGGTCCTTTTAAGCTGTATATTATAGGACTTCTTATTCTGCTTTTAAACTAAAATGACCTAATTTATCTAAAAAGTCGGACTTATAGTATAAAATTCCCTAAATCTGTAACTTAACAATAAGAAAATACAAATTTACAAAATTAGTAACGCCAAAAGGGGAATGTAAACTACCTAAGTGTGATTGCCGACTAAACTGAAACCTATAACTAAGTCTAAAAACTCATAAAACCAGAAATCGAAACTCAGTAATATTAAAATTTCTATTATTTCTAAAAATAAAAGTCCTTACTTTTTCTACAAGATCCACTAAAACAAAAAAGTCGAAATCACTTATATAGAAAGAATTTTTACTCATGCAAGATTTCCAATCAAGCTAATCTAATATATGCGCTATATGCTCCTTAAAAATAATTTTTTATAACAGATCCTGGGTAGAGCAAGGCGCAGCCTGAAGAAAGAGGAGCCCCTACAAAGTGCTGAAAAGGAGAATCCGATATTTAGGATTGTGTTCTCTTTAAAGAAAGTAAACAAACCCGTGGCTCCAATCTCGACTCTCTGTGGAGTCTCAAGACCTGTAACTGGAGGTACTCTTAAGAGAGCCTTTTGGGTCCCTGCTTTTGTTAATCATAATTTAGATCTAGGTTGTGTGTAGTCTTGTACAAAGAACTTGAGAGGTGTACCTGATAAATAATATGTAATTTCCTAAATAGAAGTTTTTAGTACATACTTTGAAATTTATGTAAAAAGAAAGGGTTCAGAATAGCCTGACTCAAGGTCAATTTAAGTACTAAACTTCTTCTCGAGTAAGTACTTTCTATTAACTGCCGAGATTTATACCATTAGACCATCCCGTAAACTTATAGAGAACTCCTTTTCTTTCAATAGATTTTATCTAGATCCCTCAAATTGAATTAATATTAATTCGGGCAAGGTCGTTCAGAAACTCTCGGTTTTTATGTTTAACAGAGACCCCGTTTTAGAGAGTTGATAGACCAGGAACCTCTTACTCTCGACCCAAAAGCACTATAACCCTGTATGATACCTCTATAAGGTCCGCTATAAATCTTAAACACCAAAGGAATATCAGTTGTAAACTAAGGGAAATCCACAATAGGAGAAAGTTAGATGTTTGTAAGAAGTTACTATAGGGCACGAGGAGGATTTCTCTAGGGTCAATTTACAAGGTTATACAAGGGTTTGATTAACCAATAGAGTAAAGAAAGCGTGGGTTATTAGACTTAAGTTTAGATGTTTTCGTGGTCAAGAGTATAGATCTTCGCAGTTAAGATTAGATACTAAAAAAGGGGGTACGTTATGCGGATTATGTCCTTAAGATAACCGGGAGCCATATATGCCTACGCCGCCTCCTTTAGTTTATATTATAAAGCTGCCAAAAAAGAAGTTATAGAGTACCCTAAGACCCCTAAACTTGTCAATATTTCCCCAAAATACCTTGTTACTGCTACATAAGAACTTGAAAATACGAGATCTATTACCCGATATTTAGTGACTAGCTAGACCCATAAAAATAATTTAATCTATATAAAGGAAGAGGGAACAGCTTGATCCTTGTTGAAATGTAGACTAAGTAACTGCCTGAAATAACCACGAATCCAACGGATACTCGAGTATAAATGGATTTACCCACGAGTTTTCAAATAGAATTTATAGACATTCGCTGTTTGAGGGACCGGGCAACCCCCTTTAAGTCCTTTATTCATACTCACTTGACTGGTTGCTTTCTGGTTTGCTTTTTCTGTTTTGAACTTGCCCTATCTCTTGTTTGTTTTTGTGTTTGAAGCAAGAGTTTGCAATACGAATAAGTTTAGTCGCTAAATTGAACTGTATACCTCATAGATGTTTTCATATCTGCTGTTAATAAACTAATAAATAGTGGGGGGGATTAGATATAAAAGAATTCGACTCATTGTATATCAAGATACAGAGTTGACTATACCCTGCCTAGTTGAGGACTTGCCTCTGGAATCAAATGCGTTATAAGTGAGTAAAAATAAATATGATGCTTAACAGTAGAATGGCAGTAATTTGATCGAAGAATACTGCTTAACCGCCCTAGTAGCAACAGATGCATTAACATTCCTTGCCAATGAATCACTTCCCTACTTTATCCTTCGTTAATAAGAGACTAGCTTCAATTTATATTAAAAAATTAAAAGTTTAACAAGGAAAGGCTGAAACTCAAATATGGGGTGGCTTATCTTATTCTTGTTTTTAGTATTGGAATCAAAGATAAATCATATCATATTAATACCCTTAAAATATATATGGCGTGATTAACTAAGCATTTTTGCTAGTTTCAAGGTTTTGATAAGATGAGAAGTGAGGCACATCAAATACATAAAAAGCAAAATTACCAGATTCTTCTATCCCCCCCCCCCCTATTTCTAGACCTGTAACTAGAAAACCCCTTGGTTTAAACCCACAAGAGCCCCGCGATACTGTAAAACAAACAGAACACGACGAAAAACCTCCAATACTTTCTATACTTACTAGAATTCCTATCTATTATACTGTAAGGTTTCCATCCTCTACATAATGATAACAACAGGGATATATCTTTTAATACAATTATAACAAGGAATAAGACGATACTATATAACTAAGAAGAACAACTAAACAACCACTATTATGTATTACTATCTAATACTTTTTTTTATAACTAAACCTTTGATGTATGGGATTGTTCTCTTTATAGAACTACTTCTAGCGTGAAAGCCCCTGTATAACACTAATATATATAGTATATATAGCATATAAACGGACTTGAAAGTTGGAAAGCACTCAGGTCAAACTATCTGAATTTCTTATTAGATTTTTAAAAAGTCAGATAATTCTGCCTTTTTTTACGGAATAGGGAACCTGTAATAGTTTGATGGTTTAATAATTGGGCCCTATCTAAATAGGTATAAAAACAAGACGTATAAGACCTAAAAGCTTTATTTAAGTAGTAAAGCTAGCATTACAGACTACCGTGGTTAATAAAAAAAAGGTCAGAACAAAAAATATTGGAATAATAAACCCAGGGTTCAAGTGTTGTGTTAGTCAAATGTAGTAGCTTGTTTTTAAGTTTTGCTAACCCTAGTAATTTTAAAAGTCCTTGTGATAAGATATTACTCGTTTCTAATAAACAAGAAGTTCTTTAAGTACATTTTGAAGTAAAGGATTTTAATACTTTATTTGTGATAAAGCCTTCCTTGTGTTCATTTCTTTGCTTTAGAATCCCGTATAAGGGGTCAGCTCCGTTCCTAGTTTTTACTTCGTAAAGCATGTATTTATACTTCTAAGATCTTGGTAAATACACGTTAGGAGGGTTCCTCGAAAAGAAGATCATAGGAGAGTTATCGAATTCTGTATTTCTAATAGTGAAGTGTAGCTAAGACTTGCTTTCTAATTTAGGGAGGACCCCATTTTTGTATTTGCTATAAAGACTCTTTACTGTTTAAACTGTTTAAGGAATATAGGATTTCGCTGACATCTTACTACTACAATGGATATGTCGTACGAGTATAAAATCCAGAAACATCTTTGTACGCTTTGGTTAGTTTTTTAATGACAAGTGTATGACTATAGGGAACCCTATATCCTGATATTTTCTTGTACAAAGTACCCCTTTTTGTTCTTTTCAAGACCTTTCAAAACCCGAGAAATGAGAGCCTCCTCTAGTTCTAGAACAACCCTTAGGATTGCTACTAAGTAAATTTAGCAAGTAGAATTTTCAAAAACAAGAAGATATTCAGCTTATGAGCGTGTAAACTAAGTTCTTTTTTATCGTGAAATTAAGAGTGTCTCAATTGTACAAAACAAGCGTTTTCGCGGAAGTTTACTAGTCAGTCCTTATCTCTTTAGAATTTCCCTAACTCTCCAATAAAGAATTTGACCAGTTAACTAAGATGGGGTACCTCTTGTAGGAGACTCTTAACTTTAGGGAGTCCTTAATAAAAGAACTAATAAATAATGAAGTTACCCTTAATAGGAATTAACACCACTCTAACCCGCGCATGTCAGATGCGTACAACCTCAATTTAACCAAGTCTTACAGAATAGAGAGTAAGCTCTGTATGTAATACGACTACTTGCTATTTGCTTGAGGTTATTGCTAAATTAAGTTAACCTAGTTTGGAGTTTCAGTAAAAGATTAAGATTATTTGATATTGTATAGTTTGCGCGGAAGCTAATTATCATATAGTGAATTTTTACACTTTGCCCGCTTACTGTATATAGGGAAACCCTTGATTCGTATTCAAAATAAGTGATCCACTTTACTCGTATGTAGTCTAGAAACATGAGAAAGAGAGCTAAACCTACTCACTTACGGATTCCTGAGCCAAATACCTGTTGCAAAGTAATACAGAAATTCAAAAAAAAAAGGGTAGGATTCTTTACTCCTTTCTTTCTAGTACCAATACTGGTCCAACCAGAACAATAAGGAATTAAGAACTCAAACAACCAAACAGATAGAGAAGTACTTTTTAATTATGTATAGAATTTTCTTCTTGTCTCTAATCTCTTTTGTTTGCTTCGTCTTTTACTGATAAGAACAAGAAGACAAGCTCATTAATACAGTTATCCCCTCTTGTACTATGTCTTACTCTTAACTCTTAGTATTCCTATTCCTACTAGTGTAAGTCTCTCTTCTCTAACTCCTAACAAAAGAAGAAGAGGTCTAGCTCATAAGAAGTAAGTTTAGAAGAAAGAAGCTGTGAAGAGTAGCAAAGTTGGGATAGAGAGTCCGAGGTTTTACAAAACTTGATAAAGAAAGCTTGTCTTGGCTATGATCCAGCAGTCAATAGGCAAGAAACAAAAGCAATCCGTATAGAAGAAAGTCAACAAGAAACTAGGTAATCAGGCAATAAAGTCTGTATGTAATCCGTTAGCTAATTCACTGAAGAAGAAAGAGCTCTAAGTTAGAGTTTGAAAATGACTTAGATACAATACATTTAGCTTATCCTGTATACTTTACAATGTAGTCAGTTTAGTAGTCAAGTAAGTAGTTATGTTTTATTGAGTCTGGTTTCTTGTTTCCGATTGGTATAGCGCTTGACTGTTAACCGAACGGTCGTAGGTTCGAGACGAAGAGTTAGTCTTTAAGGATGTCTTGGCTGTCTTTTTAATCACTTAGAGAAAGACTAGATTTCGCTCCTCCTTTCAAATGCAGTAAGTAGTCAGTCTTGTATTGACAGTTAATTTAGGAGTTGTCAGTTGGTAGAGCGCTGGACTTGAAGCCTAACGGACGCAGGTTCAAGCGTCCCTATTATACTATCTGTGGAGTGAGAGTGGTAGAACAGGGGTTAGTTTAATCATCATGAAAAGATTCAAAAGTCTAGTAAGCCGGGGGGCTTTAAGTACCCGACGCTTAATTCTTAAGGTCGGCGGATATCTGGTTCTCATGAAGGAGTTTCTTCTTCTTTTTCTTTTTTTTTTCTTATTCTTTTTATCCTTTTTCAAATCAATTGCATTCTATCCTCGGTACGAATCCCCCGTTTTTCCGGGGCTTTCAAGGTGGTTTTTGTAATCTTTTTGATCTTGATCATGAAGGTTTTTCATACTTTAGCTTCTTTCTTACTTTCCCTAGTAAGAATTTTCTTTGTTATTTGTTGTTTCTTTTTGTTCTTTGTCCTTGTTGTTCTTCTTTTCTAGTTGAAAATTGTCTTTAGTTTCTTTCGTCAATAGTAAGCCGAAGTTTAGAGCGCAGAAGAAAGGGAAAGGAGTGCTTTTGTTCTTAATGGCAGTGAAAAGGAGTCTTCTGAAAAGAGAAAGCTTCTTACGAGAGACTCAAAGGCTTAGGGTTCCGTCTAATTTCCTATCATTGCAGTATAGCGGTTTCAAGAGTCGCCAATTACGCCAACTGAAAAATGCGTGTTTTACGGGCAGCACTGGGTTTAGTGCCACTTTTTTTGGAAAGCAAAGCAAGTTTTTATCTTTTCTTGTTCCAGGGGTTGGTCTTACTCGTCAATTGTATTGGGACGACGAGAAGCAGTTAGGTAGCTGGGAGTTCTTACCCTTGTCGGCTACGTATCAGGATCCGCTTTCATTATACGGTAAAGACCGTGGTAACTTAATATCTCATCTAGATGTAGAGAGAGCATCGCTTTTGGATGACTCGGAAAGTTCTCTTTTTCAATTCTATCTTCCTATTTCCTGTCTTTCATTCGTATGTTGCCAATAAGCTTCTTTATTTTGTTCTTAATAAAATAACCAAAGTCAAGAGTCAATCCGGTTTCCAACCCTCCTCTCTTCGTTCAGCCAGGCCTTGCCAAACTCTTCACTTTGTTCAGATCCAAGGGAAGATTTATCTTGGCTCATTTTGTAACTCTTCTCTCTCTCCAAAGCCTTTTTCGAGATATAGGGATCTCAATCTTCACTATCATGTAGTATTGGTTGGAAGTCGCTGAAGACAAAGAGCATGACTCACTAAAAACCCAAAAATGTACGTAGCTCTTCCTGCTCAAATACTTGGAATAATTCTTCCCTTGCTACTAGGAGTCGCCTTCCTAGTGTTAGCAGAACGTAAAGTGATGGCTTTTGTTCAACGCCGAAAGGGCCCCGACGTAGTAGGCTCATTCGGATTATTACAACCAATAGCGGATGGTTTGAAATTGATTCTAAAGGAACCTATTTCGCCAAGTAGTGCATCTTTCTTCCTTTTTCGGATGGCTCCGGTGGCGACATTTATGTTGAGTCTGGTTGCTTGGGCTGTTGTACCCTTGGATTATGGTATGGTCTTATCAGATTTAAACATAGGCTTACTTTATTTGTTTGCTATTTCTTCATTAGGTGTTTATGGAATTATTATAGCGGGTTGGTCGAGTAAGAAAGTAGCGGCCGTTCGGTCACGTATGAGACTACAGAGGCACAAGGTATGCTTTAGCTTACTCTGCTGTAGGTGTTGAATGATCTATTCTGCACGGGTGTGGTGACAGGACTGGGACTCGTAAACACCGAGCATAAAGTCTCGTTTATAGAGTCTGGATAAATCCAGCCACCTACTTTCAAGAGAATGAGCGTGTCAAAGGCAGTCCTGGACTGGAAATTCTTAAATATGCGAGGAGCGTGCCGCAGATGCTTCCTGTATCCCATCATGAACCTTTCCTTGTGATCGAGATGAATTAGCTGCCTTTTTTCTAGGGCGGATTTCTCCCCATTAGGGTATCACGAACCCACAGTTATCCTTACTCTTTCGTGCTTGGTATAGAGCGAACAGGTATACGTTTGCTACTGTCTTGTTCTCTGTCTAACTTGGTATTGCTGACCAGTGAAGTCATATTGTCAAAGTCTTGTTCTGAGAACATATTACCCATCCTTTCAATTTGGGACAAAAGCAAGCCAAACAAGCAAGTCTTACTCTTCACTTTGTTCAGCCAGGCCCTCCCTCTGAACTTTGTTCAGAGCCATAAATTCCTCCTCATTTTCTTCTACGCTCTTACTAACCTCGCTTTATCAAGCCTGGTGTTTCTAACTTAGTGAGTCTTCATCCTACGCGTATTATAGAAAAGGGTAGCTACGCACTCTTTGCTCTATCTTTTTTCTCGTTGTTGATACCGGCAAGACCTAACCAAGAAAGAAGAATCTGGCTGGTTGGGTAGTTAGAGGACTCAAAGTACCCTACAAGAAGAGGCTTCTGCTCTTTTTGCGTTGCCTTACCATAGGGAAAGGAGTCTAGATATCTGCCTATATCTTAGGTGGATTTTTCCCAAGGATTCAAAACTAGAAGCTCCTAGCGGCAAGTCCGCCGCCTCAGAATAGCGCGGAATCTCAAGTTTTCTCTTTGATTCGTACAAAACTACATACCAAAAGGTGCACTTAGGTAAGTAGCTTACACTTCCTATTTAGATCTGACGTATATCCATTTGAGGTAGGTTTTCTTAGCCCAGTTTTCCAAGCGAGGTTCCATCTTTCTAATATTTGATGGTAAATGGAGCTCTAGGATTTCAGTATGAATTCTTGGGCTTCCCTCCTCCTCTTCACTTCGTTCGAGCCAATCTAAACCCTCCTCTCTTCGTTCAAGATAAACCTTGCCTAGTTAATAAGTTTCAGTTCTTAGTACAAAGGGTGTAGTGCTAAGCTGACTTAGGAGATTCAGTAAGAAGCGTTAGAGTCAGTCAAGGGGAACTTGTTTCGCTGAGCTGGTCAGTCATCAGCCTCGTCAGAGGAGAAGCCCCAGAGAGTTCAGGCATACACTAAGCCGAGAGAGCTTCAATAGAGAGCTACTCGCAGTCGTTTGCCAGAGTGAGTGTTTCTTATGAGTGTTCTTTGTCCTATTCTTGTTCTTATAGTAACTGGGAAAAGGCAAGTAATGTCAATGACTTGTGCTGCTACTCTGTGTTCTTGTTCTTTTCTTGCTTTCTGTTGCCGTTTTGTTCCTTGTTTTTTCAAGTGTTTCAAGTTTCCCATTCCGGATAATTAAGATAAAGACTAAAGTATAGGCCGTTTTCTTAGGTTCCCGAGCGTTCGTAAGTCACTAAGGAATTCCATAACTAAGGAAGTTTTTCCTATTTCTTGGATTTGTTGGATCTGTAAAAGAAAGGTTTTTGAAGAAGGGTGTGAGCTCTAGGCATAACAGGCAAGATTTATCTTGCTGCTGTTCCTGTATTCGTATTAAGGGATTAGTTTAGTAAGGAGTTTTCAGTAAGTAAAGTCAAACTGTTTTCACTGAATAGTTATAAAAGGGATTCAGCTGCAGAAGATAGAGATTCCAGATATTGAAGAGTTAGGGAATAAATAGGAAAGGGTTGCCAAAAGGAAGTCTTTCTCAATGTTCTACTTCTTTTAGTATCCAATGAGTAAATAGAGAAGCTTAAAAAACAGGGATTCCTGCTTATTTGTTTGACCATTAGGAATGAAAACTATAGGGAAATCTCTTCTAACCTATAATTCTTTTAGGATTGAAGAAGGTAATTAACAGGCAATAAAAAGATATAAAGAGTCTAGCTCAGAGTCAAAGTGTGAAACAAGGGATACAGAAAGCAAGTTTTCCTACAAAGAAGATAGAGAATCCCAGTATTGTAGCTCTTAAGAAAAGTGTGCAGGTTAAGCAGACAAAGATAGGGATACGGAAAACCAGTAGTACAAATAAGAAGTTGGTAGGAGTAAGAAAGCGAGGAATGACTAAAAGTCAAGAATTTCTAGTTAAAGAGGTAGAGTGGAAAGTCTGACTCCCCTTTGTTGCCCAGTCCCCAATTAATAAGGAAACAGGTCTGCAAGATCAATCTTGCCTTGGGATATCAGTTAGGAATCTCAGTCAATAGTGACTTTACTTAGAGTCAGGAATATCAGGAATGGAGAGAAACACTTTCATTCAAAACTTTCATTCCCAAATTAGAAAGTAGGAGAGCTATAACTGTCAAATGAATCAAACTGGTTTTCCCTTCGAGAACTCATTTAGAAAAGAACAAGCCGAGCTTGCCCGTGTTTTTTGTCCTCAATCACATTTCTCCTATAGAGGGTCATGCAAAAAGTCAAGAATTTGATTACTTTCACAGTTATACTGGACTCAATTTCTCTTTTTTTGAAATGTCTTCCCTTCCTAAAATGGTGTTGAGGCAATAAACGAAGTGTTTTGTAGTGGACTACTTTTATTTACTTTTTCTTGACAAGCAAGATAAATCTTGCCTTTAACCAGAATACAGGAACAGTAACAAGTAAATCAGAATACAAAGGAAATACTGGGAACTAATAAACAACAAAATCTCTTACTACTTAGAAAGATTAGGCTAACTTCGTTAGGGAAAGTGGTTAGGTTTTCTTCTCCTTTCTGATCTAGTGTAATAAGTAACAAGGAATTGGTTCAAAGTCTTACCTAATTGAACAAAAGTAAGTCATAGAGTTTCCTGATTAGAATAAGCGGTCTTCTTCATTCGTGTAGTCTTCTTTCCTACCTTCCTTTTGAAGAGTTAAAGGTAAGGGGGCAGTCCTAAGCTTTTACTGGATATTCCGCTATTTCACAAGTTTAGGTTTTAGAGTAATCGGGTTAAAGTAAACAAGTTTTTTTACGGTACACTTTTCGGAATTACAATAAGAAAGAAGGGGTAAAGCAACATTATGTAGTGAGTGGAAATAGGGGTTTTGTACAGACTCATACTTTAAAGTGATTATAAGCTACAAGGAATGAAAGAGTATAAAGAAAGGCAAGATTGACCTTGACTCTGTTTCCAATTCCCCTAAAGTCAGAAGAGAACTCTAAAGTATAGAGGAGGGTCATAGCTCTGAACAAAGTGAAGAGGGAGGGTTTATCTTGAACAAAGTGAGGAGGAATTTATGGCTCTGAACAAAGTGAAGAGGGAGGGTTTACCTGGCTGAACGAAGTGAAGAGGATTGTTATAGCTTTGAAGGAACTGAAAAGGAGTGTTTTATGGCTCTGAACGAAGAGAAGAGGGAGGTGTAAGCTTGGATCTGAAGGCATCCGAAGGCAAGTGTAAGCTTGGATCTGAAGGAACTGAGGAGGAGGAGGAAGGCTTGTCTTGAGGTATACAGCTTTAGATGGGAAATTCCTTATTTAGATTGATAGAAAGTGAAGTTTTGCAGTTATATAAAACGTGAATTTCTTGTCAAAATGGATAGATTTTCTAAGCTTTACGAAGGCAAGATTTATCTTGACTTGTTCACATTTTGACTACGAGAAAATCAATAAGACCCATTTTACTAGGGAAGACTGGATCCTGTTTCAAAAAAAGTAGTCCGACATAGATGGAAAAGTAATAGAACCCTTTTTC
>JAYMTH010000097.1:0-31943 GCA_036897465.1 Pelargonium australe
CACACGCACCGACACACACTTGCCCCAACGTCCGCTGCCTTCCACGCGGATACCTGCACCACTCGAACGGTGAGAAACTTGTCGTCCAACTGCCTTCAACCGACCCTACCCCCTGCTACCCCTTCGCCGATCCGGAAACTGCCGCCGTCACCACAAACTGAGAAGCTAAAAACCTAAAACTGAAAACCCTGAATGCCACTCTATAGAGAGAGCATAATACCACTGGTATCATCTCTTTCAAAAAGAAGATTCTCTTCTTTTTATTTCCCAATTTCGCCCTGAAGTAAAAATCTGGATTTGACTAAACAAGCATTTTGAGTTAGAAAAATGTTTTTATTTATTTATAAGCAACGAGACATCAAGATGTAAAAGCTTGTATTTCTCATTCCCTAAAGGATGCGTCACCATGTTAATTGTTAGCTTTTCCCTTAAAATGCATAAATCTCACCCATACCGTAAATGTTGCATTTTGAGTTAGAGAAATGTTGCAAAGACTTTTATCATACCTTAAATGCTACCACAAAGTATGTGAATCAAATTCGATACTTGAGGTTGAGGAACATGTTACGAAACTATGTGCATGTCGACTAACAAGTATGGCACGTCACTATAACTCGTATTGAACAAAAGAAAATATAATAGTACAAGTTTTAATACATACACAAAGTATAAACATCACAGCCTTTTATTTAACCACAAATGCACTTGATGAACCTGTGAAGTGGTGAATTGACCCAAAGAGTCCCTTTGATGCACCAAAATGCCTAATTCTGTAGACGCCTGGAGCTGCTGAGTCTGGAATTCTCCATTCAATGGTTGCCTGGCTACGGGGACTTAATTTTGAAGGTCGTGACCACTTGAAACGCAAGCAGAAATCATCGTCATCATAAACAGGGACCCAATTATCAACCCCTCCTTGGAGGATCTCTACAAGGGAAAATGTACCTTCAGTCATAAGGTCATTCCTCGGGCAAGCTGACCAGAAGGTGACACTCACTATGTCACCTTCCTTGAATGTGGAATTTTGAGGAACGTCGGAGCTGACATCCCCAAAGTTTACACCGGGAGGGGTCATGTCCATCACAACTGGAGTAAGCAAGCTAATTTGCTTATTCAGAAGATCGGGAGGTTGAGGGCCTGCCTCAACAGGTTGGTTATTGATGAGCGCGCTGGCAAGTTTAGTGAACTCTTGAATGTAGCCAGTCAGTGTGTGTGGACCGTACAGCGTGGAGGCACCCTGAGTGGGAAGCATAGTACAAGAGGGAGTTTAGGCGAGTGAAAATAAAATAATAATAAAAATCGTACAACAAGGTTACATGCAAAGGCATATTGGAAATGACATTTCAAATAAGAGTCACACCCGTTTAAAGTTTAAACCACGCAGTGGCAACATAGTCTACTACTCTGGTCAGTGAACAAATTTGACAGATGATGGATATATGCTACCCAAGAGAGTAAGACTCATCCACATCGATTGAGTGTCCTCTCCATTTCCATATTCCATTTGTCTAAGGGTAATTCCATTACCAAAAAATGAAAGCGCCAACTCTCTAATTATTTCCACATAAAACTTAGTTGAACATTCAGGTAAATACTCTCTTCATACCAAAATGAGTGTCATGTTTCTTTTTTTGGAAGTTAGTTATGCATGAATTTCCAATAGTATTTCTAGAAAAAGTAAGTTCGTATACACTCCTTAACGGAAACCAAGACACTCATTTTGGGACGACGAGAGTAATAATTTTACAACGAAAGAAAATGTAGTGAAATCACTAACCTCATATCTCTGGACTTCGTACTCCTCAAAGGTAGTCACATACTGTGAATAGGTATTAGTCAAGCCTGCTATAACAACATGAACATCATTGTTGAAAGCTCCACTACCACCACTTGTAAGCACTGTCTTCACAGCATCACGAAGGCGCCTCCCAGCCATCGTTGTAAATTCTGTAAGTGACAATATCAGAAACAAATTAGCTCAATGACCAATAATGACCAAAAGTAAAGGTATATGGTTTTAGGGAGAATCTAATAGCAACTGCAACGACGTCATAACCAGCAAATGAGTCTTTATGGGGCACTTCATACATTTTCTTCAAAGTAGAATAAGTGCATGAAGAAATTTATTGCTAGGTCTGGGTCATCTTCTTTTAAAGCATGGCATGTGCTTGATAGCTTAAAACTCAGCCTGATCAGCTCAAATTCTATTAGGTCTGTTCTACTCCTAGCTTGCCTGACTAGGACAGAACTCATACGACCAGCCACACACAAAGTAGTAGAAATACTGGTCTTCCTGACAACCTTTTGTAAAATTAAAATAAAAAATTGTGAAGCAAAACAAGCTACTACCTCCAGGTACACTGAGAATGGCTAGCTGTCCAATTCGAAGGATCTGGATTGGAAGTACTGAAGGCTGCAAAAATCGTGAAGATAAATATATAAGCCAAAAGACAGATTTTGCACACAAATATATAAAAATAATGAATGGAGATTCCCATGCATGTAGTGTTGACAATCAACAATAGACAAACTGGGACTCACTGAATGCGCAAAGAGGGACTTAATATTCACTGGTGCTCCTTTTAATCACACTACTTTTCAGGCATGACTGCATAAAAATGGTTATGGGTTTGGTCAACTTTAAATCTAACAGATGGTCGGCCTTGAGGATATTCTTAATCTAACTCAAGAGCGGGAAAAGAAAACTAAATGAAATATATGTACTATATTCTATTCATGAGGTAACGCTTTATACCGGCAAGATGGGAATCTATTGCTTCTTAGGAACATTACAACATGCCCTAGAAAAGAAAAGACTGTGTGTCAAAAATCTTGGGAAATGCATTAATCTACTGATGACCATCACAGCAGGACTTAACCAAGCCAACACAGTTGCTCTTATTTGAATGGTCTGACAAGAAAATTCAGTATTCTCTTGTTTAAGAACATAAAATAATCATTTCCAAATCAATATCAAACAAGACTTGAAACATCAACTCACCGCCCAATCATATGGTAGCTTCATTTCACCAGTATCAAGCAAGATAGGCTTTGGATGCTGGCAATCAACTTGCTTCTTGTTTGGAGTTTTAAGTAAGTTGCGTACAATCCTCCAGAAGGGATTTCCCTGATACAAAAATTGTTGTAAACACTAATGACATAAAAAGACAAGCATTGCATGACTATAAAACATAAATTCATGTGGGGGCCTAAAAGTCAGAGATAGTTTAAATAATCCCAGAATAATGATTACCTGGTTATCTCCTTGTTTAAAGTCAAAAGCCCCAGGTCCATCTGTTGTTCCCGCAGCAAATGCAAACCCCATTGCAGCAGGGCAAGTTTCCACTGACTCAGAACCCCCTTCCTGGTTAGGAAGTGTAACCTCAAGCTTGGAGAAGTCTAAATAAGCATGGCGGTAGTCAACCTTCCCTTCCAACTGTTCAGATGCTGCATTGAAAAGATCCTTAGCCTTACTGAATTGCCTTTCTCCAATAACCCGTGTACTTTCAAATTCATCCGGGTAACTACAGTTCAAGAGAGCAGCTTGATTGAGTGGTTGGTAGAACAAAATATGCATAAAATTATCCCAAGAGTTTTAACAGGCAAAGCAATTAATACCCTGGTCCTCGCCCATAGCACAATTCGTTCTTCCCACCACAAGTACTATGATTGAAGTCACAAGGTAGCCCAGTGTCTATGCAGAAAGTTCCTAGCGTATTTGGGCTAACATCACCACAGTTTGACTGGCAGAAAGCAGAAACAAAGCCAGGCCTGTCAGCCTGCCGGAGTGCATTCCTCACACGTCTTGCAACACTCAATGTTCTGGTTGCTCGTTTACCAGGAAGAGACTGGAATGATGCAGCAACCTCCAATAACTCGTGATCTGCATAGCAAAAACCTAGAAATTCAATATGTGAAGTCACTGTTTTTTCCACTTACTGATCTTATGGATGACAGCGGCCTCCCCTTGTTTATTACTATGGCAACCATATACTTCATATTCCCTGCCATACATGTGTCTATCGAAGACGACATGGATTTGGACATGCAGTTCAATCTAGATTATCCAAAATTCTAGATTTGTCATAATCATCATACCTTAACCTTTATATTATCCTTATATTGATTTTTGCTAAATATTTCATAAAGATTACAATCTTAGCTTAGTTGCTAGCATGTAAGTTATGCATTTGTTTAAGTACTCATGTACCAATACTTTTTAAATAGGTATTGCTAGCAAAACCCACAGATAAAAAAATAACATATTAGTAATCTCAATTATGTATTAGGATCACAGCGACAAACACTTTTCTACAATGAACTAGAGAGCTGTGGCCAATAAAAGAATTAGCCGAACAATCAGATGGAAAAATGGCAAGGTTCAAGTTAATTATATTTCCATAAAACAATGGACTTACGATTATCATGAAGGTCGGGGATTATGTTTGAAATTCTTCGGGGAGTTTCAACTGCATACGAGCTTGCAGTACCGTTATGCTCAAACCAATCCTCCATAAATCGTGCTGCAGCCCCCTTGTTATCCCCACTTATCAATGAATTTGAACGGCTCATAGAAGTCCCATGAGTTGCAAACCAGTTAAAGCTACCCACTGGGCCCCATTCATCATCTACAAACTTTAAGAGGGTCATTTCTTTGTCAACGTCATATTTGTATTTACTACGCTCTGCTGCGGGATTATTGAGATAAGCACTGGGACTACGGTTTACACCAGCATCTAAGAGATCTCCTGCAAGTTAAAAACCCAAAACCTTTATCAGAATGTAGAAATCAATAAAGATTTTCAAAATAATATATAAGCATAGGGGAATCACAGATTCATAGTGCTTAACAAGATAACAAAAAAGGTTATGTAAATAAGATGGCCTACATACAGATATACAAAGGGATCACCAACATTTGCACACACTTGGATAGCCCGACAAACATCACCACTAAATCATAATTACATAACCAAACATTTTATGAAAATATCTATTTATATTGCATGGTTGAACCTAATTACCACATCTTTGATTTTTTTCATTGATTTTTTTTTTTTTTTTTATAGAATTATAACGAACCATCCCCGGCCAGACAAAAGTACGAGTGTAGAACCACACAGAATTACATGTGTAAAATCACCGCTACAGTATGGATGTAGGTTTAAACTATAAATGGCCATTCTTTATGACACAAACACAGAAAATAGAACCCACTCAAGAAAAATATCCCTTATTCTATTCTCAAAGGGAAAATATATACTTGTCAAGTCATTCAGTACACAGACTCATCAAGATAGCTAAATCCTATTTCACAAAACCAAAATATAGAAGCTTTTCACTTCTTTATCTTTTTCCTCCCAGTAACTCAACATGCATAATTACTTAGTCCTATGAATCACTAGAAAGGTCAATACAATTCGAGCAAGATAGAAACAAAGGAAAATAATTACCTAGTTACTTAAAATGCAGAAAAATACCGTGATGAGCAAAGAATTATTTTCCTTACCCTTGTTAACAAATATTGATCCTGGCCGGAGATTTTCATGAGCTTGTATAATGCTTTGCTCAATGCCATCAACAAGGACATCAAATGACTGACGCACAAACCCAAGAGATGTTACAATATATACAATGTATTGGAGATAACCTCCAGGGCCTGAATGGGTGTGAATTCCACTAATAGCAACATTTTTTTCAGTGTATAAGTCTCCATACCTGCCAATACAAAAGCAATGTATAACTGCAATCAGATGCCATCAAATAGTTCTGAAGGATGTTAGCATGAAACTTGAATCAGAAAACTATGTCCCCAAAATGTATATATAAGGCGAAGTAAAAAGTTATAGTAGTTCATAGTTTCAAACAATGTGAATTGTTATATTAACACAATTCTAAAATACAAATTTGAAGGCACAATGAACGAATCTAGGATTACAGCTAAGAGCATAATTGAATATTTAAAAGCTACCTTAACTTCAGTCTCTCAATCACTTTAAGTGTCACAAGTTGTGAAGCCATGCAGGCGTCAAGGTTCACAAAAACTACGCGGTTACCCTGTGGTTCTGCCACAATGAAAGATCGAGCTCGCAGCCTGAAATGAATGCCAGAGGCAATCTGTTCCATGTTAGCATATCCCATCATATTAACATCAGCTGCAGGTCCTGTGATGTCATAGCTTCCGAGCCCGATCAAATAATTAGAATCAGATAACACTCCCCCACAACTGCTCAGCAAAAGTACAATTGAAATCCATAGCCATCTAATTTGATTAGGCCTCCAAATTTTGAGATCACAAGAAGAAAATAACTCCATCACAGCCTCCACCCAGTAGACGAATATGAGCCTAATTAGTTCTTCTCATGTTCCTTCATAAAGTACAAATATCATGTTAATGACATTTTCAAAAATAATCAAACACGACAATAAGGGCCTGAACAACTAAGAACAAAAGGAAAAATAAATAAAAAGGCATCTGAGTAGCAACCTGCAAAGGAGTAAGCACATATAAACTCCCAACCGTGAAAATCATAAGAAACTTTTCGCACATAATATTAAATATTTCCTATAAGACTAAATACCACTAAATTTCAAACAGTCCACTGAGGACGGCCAATCATAGTTTAGATAAGTGTGCAAACAGTGACTAAAAGTACAATTGCTTATAAAAAAATAAAAATAAAAAGTCACATAATCTAAAATGTATAAAAACCAACTAAATTGCAGAATCCATAAACCACCTGATAAAATGTCATTGAGATTTGAAACCAGTTCAAGCAGATTAAACGAAATACAGTAATAGATAAACATGAACATGGAAATGAGAAGCTAAAAAAGCCCCCAAGGGAGCAGAAACAAGTGTCAGTAGGGAAAAAAAATCAACGAGAGGTGTTCAATTTCAAATTATAAAACCTAACTATTTTTATCAAAGCAACTGCAGCAACAGTGATGGTGGTGGTGCACTGAAACAAAAAGCATGCAATTAGCTCGGAGACGAAGCTATAACAAGAAAGCGCAATAACAAGTTGAGATGATCACACTGAATCTAGCTACGAACAGAAAAATTCAACCAAAACAAACGCAGAAATGGAGAAAATAAGTTAGGTTTGGATCAAGTTTACCACAACAGTCGAAGCAAGCAAGGAGAGAGTAGCGGAGAGAGAGAGGGGTTTGGATTTGGGCTTTGGAGGAATGTTGAAATGTGCTTGTTCTTGGAGGGGCCAAATGGAAGTTAAGAAGTGGTTGCTGGGAAGGGAAGACAATGATGCTGACGTACGTATTTGTATACTAATTTGGATTAAGCTCGATGTAGACTATGGTGTGGGTTATGTGTAGTGGTTTTATTTTAATAGACAAATCGAATGTGGACTAATTTCTTGCTTTGTTGTAGTTCCATTCAATTATAAATTTATAAAAAAGATGTTCAATACTATAAATTTGTATAATAAGACTTCTTGCATGTGATAATGCGTGCAACAAATGTCATAACATTTATTTATTAATAAATATAAATATTTTTTTTTGATAAAATAAATATAAATATATTATACTTTATATTAGTAATTTTTTTTCATGAACTTTTGGCTCTAAATATTTGGTAGGCCAAGGTCCTTAGCAACGGGTTACAAAAAAGAGCTACAACAAGCTGTGTTTACACTTCTTGATAATGGAAGAAGCGGACAACCAAAAATAATTATCATAAAAGATTTATATGCCGTTTTAAGAGGTAATTTTAGGCAAAGATGAGAGATTTCATGAGACTTTGAGGCAGATGGGTTGATTATTCAGGGCGTTTTGTCATAGTTGTAGGCCCCTCACTTTCATTTGATATATTTTCATTTGAATATGTCATCGCTTAAATATATAATGTGTTATGTTTTAATTTTTGACGCTATGCACGCAGAAGTATTCAAACTTTATTTTTTATAATTAACAAGCTACTGAAAGATCTTTTACTTAAAAAAATATTCTTCTAGCGAACCCATCAAGCCATATGAATTCCTTAAGCCAATTTTCAGTTCTACCTCTTTTTCTTTTTGAACAATTGATGCAAAATTGTGAAATTATAGCATGAACTTGATAAATTTGGAGTTAATTAATGCTTGTTTTGTTTGAAATAATTAATGCTCGAGTTTATTTAACTTAAAAATAAACAATTATGTCCTGCTTACCTCAGCAATTAGCAACAACACTATCATTTTGCTGTGTTAGTAAATTTCCGCTGGATGAGATAAATTCGGAGACAACATAAAAGGAGAAAATCGTAAGCCCAACCACATTCCAAAAAAGTACCGGCTAGAGGAAACGTCGCTGAAACTCCAGTGGGACTACACATTACTCTCCATTTTAGCAATTCATGAAAGAAAATCGTATCCTCCCAGTTAATGTGAGAGTCGCTTTACATGGATTCATATGTTCAAAAATCAAAATTTGTTTGCCGTGGCGTGATGGTTATTATTGTATGGGTTGTTTTTTTGCAATTAAAGCAACCTGTAATTTCAACATTTAGTGAATAATTGAGCCAAGAAACGTCAGCAGCAATGGATGATTGCAAGTTAACGAAGGAGAAGGTTTTGCTTGGGTCAATTTCATTGTCATTTAGGCTGTAGCTCAAGCCTCATTTAGGTTAATCGTGTCGTGTCAACACGGCTCATTAAGTTATCAGGTCAAACATGTCGTGTTCGTGCTCGTAAATGTGTCGTATTCGTGTTGGGTAATACAACACGATTACTAAGTGTATGTTCATGCTGGATTGTGCAACATACAAACAACCTTTAACACAACACGCACGAGTTGTGAGCTCTAGTGAGGACAATTTAGAGTTCCTACCGACGGCACTATGTAAGACTAATAATTAATAGTGAAAAGAAATTGGATTAAGGTTATTCAAAACATCTTAACAACATTAACAACTTTTGCCTTGCATTTGATATTTGAGAGTTTATCAACATTTCAAATCAAATCCAAACACAACCTAACGCCTAACGGACATTGAAGCTTATCAGAAAGGCCATCGATTCATGCAAAAGATCAACGTTCCATTCGACCTTGTTCTTCAAGTAGTTGGGTTTCAAAACTGTCCAACATACTTATCACAGTAAAAACATGCCCATGGAAGGGAACTATATTGACTAGTCGTTACCTAACACGAACCTATATCCCTAAACAGCTCAAACATGGGCTACAAGGTAATCTATGGTGAACTAATCACCCCCAAGAATGAATCAATATGATCCAAAATTGATCCCATACCTGGCAAAAGAATAGAGTAATGTGCTTTTTTGTGTAGCGCTTCTACGTGCTCTCTTCTGATCCAGAGACTACCTTCTCGTTGCTGCTGCTTTCTGTGTTGTTGTGCATTTCGAGTAATTTCTGTTGTTCCTCCTCACTCTCTTGAGCTTTTACTTCACTCACAGCTTTAGGTTTGTTGCTTGTGGACTGCTGATACATTACCCCACCAAGCATACAGATCAATAGCCCCAAAGTCCCCACAATTGTTGAATGTTTGTCCCAGATAACCAGATTAATCACGACTGTCAATAACTTGTTCACTATGCCAAGAACGGTAAATCCTGTTGCAGATATTGCTCTCCGACATGAGAACCCGAAAAAGGAGATGGATAAGCCAAATAAACACGATAATCCCACTGGCAAAAGTACCTCAAAAGAGTACCAATCAGTCTCTTCTGAAATCTCATGCTTGATTTTCTTCAATTCCCCCATTATAAGCAGCTCCAATGGAAACAATAAGAGAGCCTCGAGGTTGTTGTACAGTACTAGACCCCACGTGTTTAGACCAATGGTCATCACCACATGCTTGATGTACACAAAATCTATGGACATGCTAACAAGGTAAGCAACAGCCCAGCTATAAGCCATAAATGTGAACTGGTAATCGGTCAGAACATAAAGTACGCTTCCGGCAAAGATGGTACCAAGTGAGACCCAAGTTTTCATTGATGGCCATGGCTGGTGCAAGAAAAGAGTCTCTCCAATTGCAACAAACATGGGAACTACTGAACGGAATACTATGAAAGTATCAACATTTGCATGAAGAAGGAGCTCGCTGTTGGTGAAAAGAGAAAGGTAGAATGTAATTGCTGCTGGGAGGAACCGCCACATTGTCAGGAGGTCAAGTCGATCATGTTCTACGAACTTAAACGCACCACAAATAAAGACTCCAGCAGCACTTGTGAAGTATTGTAAAGCAGTGAGTGCACCAGGATAAGGAAATTTCATGATAGCCCATTTATTGATGATGGAGAGCAATGATGCTGAAATGCAGTATCCAGCAGCTACACCGTAAACTGAGACATGTCGGAGTAAGCCACCATACCAAGGTTCTTGTAGGTCACTAGAAGGAGAAGGAGCTTGTAGACCTTTCTGGATCTCGCCATCTTTAGGGTCCTCCAAGTCCTTAGACATCTTCAAGAGAGACAAATAAATTTCAATAGTCATTCATGCAAGATAAGACCACAAAATCGCATATTAAGCATAAAAAACTAATAAACTGATAGTCAACATTTCAACCAGCAGCAGTACCATCACAGTTGGAAAAGAGTTTGTAACAGAACATGAAAAAGACAGATGCATTACATCTACTACAGAAATGCCAACAGTGCACAAATCAATGATACAAAATAAAGATTTAAATTTTGCCAAGTCATATGCCTTTAACATGTTTTCCAAACTGAATAAGTAAACCAGATCAAAGACATCTTCGAAATATATTCTAATTCCAGAATAAAATGTCTACTAGAGACTCGAAAGAAGCAAAAGTACTAACATAAAGGCCACCTCATTCGGCATGCTAAACTGGGCACCTTGAAGTTAGACATGGTAAATTGGTAATCTATTCCAAACTTCAAATTTTGTACACAAAATTAATAATAGCAGTCATGATGGTTAGTAACTCAAATAAAAATGAGCTATCACTTACGTCCAACAATTGAGCAAGAGAGAACTTATGCCCAACTTAAAAGAATAGAAGACTAACGTATGGAACAAGTATGACAAGTGCAAGATAGAAATGATGAGACGAGAAAGAGAATGAGAATGCTGAACTTTACTAATGAAATAAACGTTAAAATGATTAGAATTTATTATCAAATAGGAAAGATTCAATAGGAGAGGAAGTGATTGAAAGACATATTAGGAGAGAATAGGAGAGATAGGCCAAAGCCAATTGTTCGTGTAAAGAAAAAGTCCTCAGGTGAGTTTTGTTTGTCGGGATTATCTTAGCTACCAGAAATTCCTCTATTTATAAAATGTATGTCCTAGATTCTAATCTGTAACATAAAATGGAATAGTCTTTTAATGAGAAAGTAGGGTTCCGATTTCTATTAAATAATCCAAATAGCTAAATTAATGAGTTAAGGTGTAGCTATTTTTGTATATGTAGGGAATATTTGGGTTTATGTAGAAATTTAAGTATAGTTTTGAGTATAGGCATTAACTAGTAAAAGTTTAACTAAAAAGCATAAATCCTCAAAACATATTTCAACATATCCACTACTATGGCTATCTCATTATTTATAACATCAAGCCTAATTCAAATTAACAAATTAACATTCACTCACCTATTGAATATCTTATAGTTGAATTTGCACCAATCAATTCCTGTTTTGTACTACCTGTAGACTGTAGTGTTCCAATTGCGACTCAAATTTCAAAATTACATCTCAATTTTGTCTCGACTGATTATACTTGCCACCATGTCAAGCTATGAATTGCTCAATTGTGAATCTACAGCTTCTGTTAATGAAAACGAGAAACATATGCAAATGAAGCAGATATAAACTGCTGCACACTGAAATACTCCATCCGTCCCAAAATAAGTGTCATATTTCATTTGAATTTTAGTCGCAAAATGAGTATCCCAAGTTAGATAATATCTTTAACACAAACTAACTAATGTCTCCTTAATTGGGAGTAGTAGATATAAGATATGATCACATAAAAGAGCACAAAAACCTCAGTAACTTCAACTGAAATCGAACCTCGGCTATGCATCCCTTAAACTATCGAAACCTAGTTGAAAGAGAGAGCCTATTTTCGCTCTATTCACTGTATAATTTTCCGATTGCAACTTATAATCTTGAAAAACAGACAATGTGCTAGAATCTATTCAAATGCAGGTGTGAGATTGCGGTTAAAGACGAATGGAAAACAAAATGCAGGGCACGTGAAATGACTTGCACGATTCAATCCGATAAAATCAATTTGTGAAAATTGGGTAGAAGAAAAAGAATCGATTGAGGGTGAGAGAGAACAAAACCTGTGGAGATGTCAGCAAATCTCAGAGGATATGGAGATTTGGAGAACTTCGTAGATCTTCGAGTGTGGGCTTGTCTCAGTTTGGCTTGGACTAAAATCGAGGCCAGTGTTGAAGAGAAAGAGAGTTGCTGAATGCCTGAATGTGATTCCGTGAGCTGCTGCTGTTCCCGACTCCGTGAATTTCTACAGTTACAAAGATTGTTCTGTTTTTCACCTATGTAATATGTTATATGTAACAAGAAACTACAGCTGGCAAAATGATTCCAAACAAGTGAGCGCCTTAAATTCCGTCGTATTTATTTTTTTATTCGGGGTTAGATTTGGTAAAAATTGTCTAGGTCATACCGGATAGAGTTGTCGAAAAGTGATATCATTTGAAGGCAGATTGTCTAAAATTTTAGTCATAATTAATTGGTGGAGACTCTTAACCAAGACGCTAAGATAAATGGATTCGGATGGATATGAGTGTTAATTGACGAATTGTTATCATCTCATTGAACTGAATTAATTAGCTGAGAGTCTCACCCAATAAATCAAGTATGATATTCATTTTTCTCTTTAAGATGTTAAGTTTTTGAGATGAAAACTTCAAACGAAAAATGTAGCCACATGTAGTTCTTCATCTTCCGTTTGATCTTTTTGCATCGTCATGATTTTCAAAATTGATAAAGTATAAGATCTTTGCCAAGGGAAGCGAGAGGGCCATAGCCAATCTTTCGCTACTCCATGAAGGGCATGCAAGAAAATTTTGCGTCCATGGAGGGCAAAATCAAAAAGGTCGAGGACCATTTGGACAAAGATCAAGAAGTGATGACGAAGATCAAAGCATTTTCTTATAAAAGTCATGCGGAGACTTCCAGAATCGGATGTGAGACAAGGTAAGGCTATTTTGGGCTAAACCTCGATTCCATCCACATATCCGTAATTGTGTCCTCAACACCTGAGTCTCTAACACATATCACAGTTTTAAGTCCAATCCACACTCCACCAATAGTCAATTGTCCTTTTGTCATAGTCCAAACCCAACATTAGCAAATGATAATCTTCATTGTGGTCATTTCACCAACATCGATCGTCTTACGTCGTCGTATGTGTTATCGAAATTGTCCCATCACAACAAAATGTTTAAATCATTATATGATATTATTTTTGTGGATTTAATGCGTGACATTTTCTCGACCATGAATAAAGGTCTAGTACATATAAAATGTCCAGCTATGTCCATATTTGCAATCGAACTTGATTTTGGTCAGAGTTGCGACCTACTGCATGTCCCCCCTCTTACAATCCAGAAGACTATCAAAACGAATTGTGAACACTAATGTCAATAAAATTTATAGCCAATTAAAATTTAACAAGTGTCACGTCGTATTTTTTTTTAATGTTAGATGCACATGTGTAACTAAATATATATATTTTTGAAGATGTGTAAATAATTAAATAACAAAAATATTAATTTTTATTCGGAAAAGCAGAATATTGTTAGATTGCAAATTCTTACCGGATCCAATCCTCCAAACAAGGCCCCGAAGCACTATATATGATTGAATTGAATTCACGTTAATAAAAAGAGCAAACTCCATTCCAATTTAAACACAATCATCCAAAAACAGCCCAATAAAGGAATGGGCCCTTTACATAAGCATGCACCAAGACCGAGCCGAGTATTATGTCCAAATTACCCTCCATAACACAACAAATTCCCATCCGCCGCACCATTCTGAACCCGAAGGCTCTTTTACACTGTCTGCGGCCAATTTCCCTTCTCGCTTCCAATCCCACCGCACACCGACCTGCGTCAACCATCACCACATTCACAGCAGCAACCTGTTTCCTCCAGCCGCCAATTCTCCGCCTCCGTCAACCTCCGTCGCCACCATCCACCGCCGTCGCCACTGTATGTTTAGGTTTTGAGCTCCTGTTTTTTTTTTTTTGAATATTTCAGTTATAGATATATGATTTGCAGTGCTGTTTGGTTCCCAGGAAAAGCTGTAACTCTACTTTGGTTCATTTGTTTTTTGTATTCTTATTGTCATTGAATTAACGTTATCTGAGCCATGTAAGTTATGCTTGTTTACTTTATGCAATTTTTACAGTAGGGTTTGAAAATGGGTCTACCTTCAAAGAAATCAAGTAAAGCTAGGGTCAGTGACAGCGACATTGATTCCGAAGATTTCAGGGATGTAGAGAATGAGAATCAATATGTAAGTCATATTTGGTCTGTTTGGGGTTTGATTAGATGATAGTATTTCTCGTTGTGGTATTTGTTCATCGGAGACTTTCAATGTAGATGGAAGATGATGACGAAGTCGATGATATGAGTAAGGAAGATGATGATGAAGACGATGATATGAGTAAGGAAGATGATGACGAGGAGGAAGAAGAAGAGGATGATGATGATGGAGATGGAGAAGAAGATGACGAAGCTTCAGGTGATGATAGCCGGAAAATTGCTGAGATTGAAGAACTTGAGAAGGAGTATATGGATCTTAATCATCAAGAGCAGTAAGACTTTATCTCTATACTTGGGAGTATATAGTTTAATATTCTAATGTGAGAGTACATCTTATTCGAGGGATGCCCTATTTTATTTTATTTTTACGCCTGTTGATGTTTTTTTAGAGTTGAGATCAAAAGTCAAGGCAGTGGGCTAGAATTAGCGTATAATTTTGTGATCTTACTGAAATTTTGGTTCAAATTTGAGAATTATGTGGCTTTGTTCTTTACTATGCCTTTAAGGGTAACCAATGTCTTGTGACTTTTTTGGGATATTATGTTCTAGTATTGCGCTATTAGAAAACATTAGCTCATTACCGTTTTGAAGTTTAATCCAATTGAGTAAGAGGATACTTTCGTACCCTCTCCGTCCAAAAATGAATGTCCACTTTTTTCTTAATTTTTTTTGTCTAAACAGTAAACATGAGTGTGTACTTTCCTTTTTTTTTTTTTTTGTACTCATGTTTGAATTACCATAAATGTCCCTAAGATAAGTTAGTTGGAACCTCTTGAGTTTTTAACAACATGAGTACATTGGGGTATTAGAGGGAATGTCCATCCCTAACTAACATATCCTTAACTTTTACAAAAATGGGAAAGTGGACACCCATTTTGAAACGGAGGGAGTATTGGGTTATTGTGACTTTATTCAAGATTTTTTGTATGCTTAGTATTTTGAAATGAACCCGGTTGCACGAAAATTAGTGTTCTTAAAATGGACCCTACTGAATGTTCAATTAGTTCAAACAAGAGCACAAGAATATTTATTTCAAGTATAGCAATCAGCATCTTGTATTGTTGCTTTGGCAGAGAAGTTATATTTTGCATACAGTCAAGTGAAATTACATCTTCTTCAAGATTTTTATAAGCTGTGTGACAGCGCATCTTGGGCACTAGAATCTTCTAGTGATATTTTTTTAATAGATATGCATATTACCAGACATTGACTCCTAGATAATAGTGCGTGCACCCACACGTATATTTGATTGTTGGATGTGTATGTTAAATTATAAATTCTGGATATTTAGCATATAGCTATGTGCTTGCCGAGGTATGAATAATTGATTTCTTAATATTGCTTTATGGTCAATGAACTAATTTCATCCATATTTTTCGTTCAGAGATATTTTAAAGAATCTGAAACGCCACAAGGATGAAGATCTTCTTAAAGGTCAATCAGTGAAGAACCAAAAGGTGTGATATTGGTATTTGTGTGTTTTTTAGTGTGTGTGTGTGTATATATATATGTTTATTTATTATCCTGACGTACGATTTTCTTAATCATGATGTTCAACTTCCAACTTTGACATGAGTAATTTGTCTCATTTACTTTCTTCTTCCCTTGTTTGGTTGTTTTGAGTGAAGACACTATGGGATAAAACTCTGGAATTCAGATTCTTACTTCAGAAAGCATTTTCAAGTTCAAATAGGTTACCACAGGTATTTGTCGGTCAATATCCTTTGTTTCCTTACAGTTGGAGAACTCCTTTTGAATGTTTTAGTAAATTATTATCCATTGTTTACACTTTGCAGGAGTCAGTCAGGTCTTCGTTTGTTGATTCAGACGATAGTGTCAATAAAGCATACTCAGATTTGATTACCTCATCTAAGAAGACTTTAGATTCTCTGTTGGAATTACAAGAGGTAATATTTTCTCTCTCTTTTTGTTGTAGAATTCTTTTGCCAACCTGTTTTCAGACAATTTGGCTTACAATAATTTTATAACAGTACTGAATTAGTGAATTTTGTTATTCCAATAACTTGATTCTTTCACTCTATGCTTCTTTGGTTTACCTCGTGTTACCTGTTCCTTGACAGGCTTTGCTCGAGAATAATCCATCTATTGTTCAAGCCTCAGATGGTATGGTGAAAATCCTATATTTCTATAGTTTTAGCGTTGTACAATTATTCCTACATAGTATTATGGACTTTATGTTGGAAATTTTTCTGAATTGGCAACATGTGTCTTGGAGATTTGTTAGGATGTGAAATGTGATTTCACTTTATTTTGGTTTTGCTTTTCTTTTGGTTCAGTGTCTTTCACCCTGCTTGGTTAAATTCAGTCCTTTTTACTAGATAATATTTAGTCCTGGTTCAATACTTGTCAACCAAATAACCAATTTTGATTAATGACACATAGCTTTATGCTTAAAAGAACATATACAAAGTTATCAATGCCTTCTTAGATATATTGTTTGGGGAAGCATACCTTTAGTCATTTGATATAAAGGAAGCAGGTTTGAGATAACATTAACAAAATTAGTTCTGCGTGTTGGTGAAACTAGTTTCTTACCATGTACAAATGCCTACAAATTGTTGAATGTAGACAATCCTTTGGTTTTCCTTTAGGATTTTCATGGAAAAGACAACTAAGGATTTTATTTTCTTATATGTGATGTTTTGATGATATGCATTTACTTGTAGATCTTGATAGGGCTTCCTAATTGAAACATGTTTCCTTCTTTTAAGGTAAATCTGGACGTTCATCAAAGCTTCCGGAAGCCGCTGAGAACTCAAATGTGGATGATGAATGGAAACGAGTTTCTGAGTTGCATAAGAGGTATTGTGAAGTCCAAATTATCAGTTGATGTGCTGCTATATGAATGTTGTGTTTTCAAATATATATGTCTAGTCGTCTCTGGATGTGATGCGAGGGTGAGCCTCGACACAATGGTAAGGTTGCTACCTTGTGACCTTGAGGTCCCATGTTTGAGTCACGGAAAGCCCTCTTTTGCAGAGAGACACTTGCATACATAAATGATCCTCCCCAAACCCCTCAATAGTTGGTGTCTCCTGCACTGGGTCGCCCCTTTTTTGTCTCTGGATGTGATACATTAGATTAGGGATGTTATGTACTTATGTTCCAGTATGGTTTATGCTTATGAAGTTTCTTTTGCTGTCTTTTTTGGGTGTATTATGTATATTTTTTTAAATGTCCTTTTTTGCATTTGTTGTTTGCTGTTTCACGTCAGCTAAGATTGTGAATGCTGATATTTCGCAGAATAGCTTCTTTCCGAGACAAATCCATTGACAAATGGCAGAGGAAGACACAAGTGACAACTGGTGCTGCTGCTTTTAAAGGCAAATTACAAGCTTTTAATCAGGTATGACCTTGTAACTAAAGTGAAGCTCATGGTCTGTAAGAATTACAAGTCACCACAAGTTTTACCTGATTGTTTTTTCCCATTGCAGAATATTAGTGAACAAGTGACCAATTACATGAGGGATCCAAGCAGGATGATCAAGCAGATGCAACAGAGGAGATCAACAGTTAGCATTTTTGGGGCTGTAAGTTGATAAATATCGCATGTAAATTGATATTTGAAACACTGCAACTTTTCGTAGCACAAGAGTGCAAAAGCGAAACCCATGATCTGCTAGGTCTTAAATATCATATACTTATTTTCTCACTTATGCTGCAGGCTCCTGTCAATGCTGGCAACGTTGAGGGAGGGGTAAATTTCTCATTTACATTTTACTTTTTCAAATGGTCATATGCAGGTACAAAGTTGGGATAATCCTACAAGTTGTTAGTAAGATATGATTGTCATTATATATTTCATACAACATGATGGTCATCATAGTCGGTAAATTTTTAAATATGCTATTCTGTTTACAGTGATTTTGTGTACTAATACTTTTTTCCCCTCTTATTAGGAATCACATATGGATGGTGACCCTGAACTTCTGGATGACACTGAATTCTATCAGCAACTTTTAAAGGAATTTTTTGAGACGATTGATCCATCGGCATCTGGTAAATATTTTGTCTTGTTTGTACTCTGTTAACCCAATTTGTGGGCACTTTATATTTGCTTTCTCAGTTTTGCTTATGATTTTGTTGGGAGCGACTTTAGCATTCTTTCCCCTAAACATGTGACATGTTAATAATAGAGATTTAGAGTATCAGTGCACCATGTTAAACATTTATTATTTAATTCTTTACAGAGACGGCATTTTATGCTCTAAAAAGGCTTCAAACAAAGAAGAGAAAGATTGTTGATCGTCGCGCATCAAAGAGTCGCAAAATCAGGTGAGCTTTCAGTTCCTCCCTTTTCTATCTCTCTACCTGCATTGCAAATGTCTTAAATAACTTCACTGTCTCAACCTTGTTCATTTATCAATACATTAATGGTCCATTTGGATACACAAAGAATTTGGATTTGGATTTGACTCAAATCCCATCAGATTCAAAACACGTGTAAAACATAGACTCTCAAATGGCAACGCGGACAATGTCATTTGAAATTCAATGGTCTCCAAAACGCTATATTTGTATTTGTTATCACATATTTCAAATAATGAATTTCTAACCCAATTCATGAATCCAAATACAACTTAATATTTTAATTTATTTTCCACCTGCAGGTACCATGTTCACGAAAAGATTGTCAATTTTATGGCTCCTCAGCCAATGAACCTTCCTCCGATGGCCCCTAAATTATTCGAGAACTTGTTCGGACTGAAAACACAGAAACCTGCTTCTGTAGCCTGATGATAGTCAGGAATGCTAGTTGTTGAAGCCCATTCTCAATCAGTGGGCATCCAGATTTTGTAACATTAGCTGATTTGAATTTGTATTCTACATTTTATAGTTCATTTCCAAACTTATAGTCTCATTGTGTTCTTAGAATCTGATCCAAGTTTTGTGATCTGAACCAGTATGTATGTGTAACAAGCTCAGCATCAATCAGTTGTTGCTGAAGAGGTTATTGAAACAACTTCCAAAGTCCAATTGGTTTGTTGTGTTTCAACAACTTATTGTGTTATTGTTATGTTAAATATAGAACTGAAACTACAATGGTGTTGTATTTTATATGAAGAAATGTTAAATTGCATATCTAAAATAAATTAAACAAATTGTGATTTATTAGATCCAATCCGATGAATGTAAAAATATTAAAAAAAAAAAAAAAAGACTTGATTCTTTTAAGAAAATATGAGAGATTTTTATTTTTTATTTGTATTTAATAAATTTTGGTGAACACAGAACAAAACACATGCGATGTTATATTGTATTCAGAAAAAAATAATCCAATGAGGATTGAAATCGGATTTATGATGAGTTTGACGGGACATGTCGGTTTTCGAAGTATATGTCAGGACATAGACACAAATAAAACGACGTCGTATTTTCGGGTAAGCAAAATATCTAGTTGGGAACGAGATTGAGATCCGCGATATTGATTTTGAATTCAAAATTTTACCACTAAACTTAACCGTTGGTTTGCTATCCGTTACTGCCTCGAAGTGGCAGCCGTTGATTCTCTGTCAACTCTGTTAAATATAATAATTTTAAAATGAACAAACAAACCGAGCCGTTAGGGTTTACTCTCCATAAAACCTCCCTTTCTCTCATTTCTCTCTGTCTCTCTCCTCATTTTCACCTCCGATCTACTCTCTGTCTCCAAACCCTTCCCTTCCTTTTACCTCTCCTCCGAACCGAAAATGCGTGAGATCCTTCACATCCAGGGAGGCCAGTGCGGCAACCAGATCGGTGCCAAGTTCTGGGAGGTCGTCTGCGCCGAGCACGGCATCGACGCCACCGGGCGGTGCAACAACGAGTCCAGCTTCCAGCTCGAGAGGATCAATGTCTACTACAACGAGGCCAGTGGCGGACGATTCGTCCCTCGCGCTGTTCTCATGGATCTGGAGCCTGGAACCATGGACAGCCTCAGGTCCGGTCCCTATGGCCAGATTTTCCGTCCTGACAACTTCGTCTTCGGCCAGTCTGGAGCAGGGAACAATTGGGCCAAAGGTCACTACACCGAAGGTGCAGAGCTGATCGATTCTGTTCTCGATGTTGTACGGAAGGAAGCAGAGAACTGTGACTGCTTGCAGGGTAATTTTTGAATCTGTTCTCATTTCCCCTTTGTTCTTGTACTTGTACTTTTTTTTTTATGTTTGAATCTAATGAGTGTGTGGTGTTTGATTTTGCAGGATTCCAGGTCTGCCATTCTCTTGGTGGTGGTACTGGATCTGGAATGGGAACTCTCTTGATTTCAAAGATCAGGGAAGAGTATCCGGACAGGATGATGATGACCTTCTCAGTATTCCCTTCCCCTAAGGTGTCTGATACTGTTGTGGAGCCTTACAACGCTACTTTGTCTGTGCATCAGCTTGTTGAAAATGCTGATGAGTGTATGGTTCTGGACAACGAGGCTTTGTATGACATCTGTTTCCGAACACTCAAGCTCACTACACCCAGTTGTAAGATCCCATACCTCTTAAAGATGCTTCTTCATTTTGTCAATTTTTGTTATGTGCAATGAGATTGTTGGCTTTTGTGATTATATTGCTTTATATTACATCTCACATATATAAAACTCACAGATCTGGTGCATATTTGTTGTGTTAATATACAAGAACACTTGTGTTTCAGCTTGATAACATTGTTGTGATTTTTTTATATGTTTATGTAAGTTTTGAGCACATTGAACTTTCTCATTGATTTGTTATGCATAGAGTACGATTCCTCCCCTTGGTTTATGAAATGTTGTGTATGTGATTTTTTTATTCTGGGATGATTATATTACTTTAGATATTATTGCATTAGCTCAATACTGTTTATCATTTGACACTGATTGTTCCCTTCTTTTTGGTCTTATCATTTGCCAGTTGGTGATTTGAATCATTTGATATCTGCAACTATGTCTGGGGTTACATGTTGCCTGAGGTTCCCTGGTCAACTGAACTCTGATCTCAGAAAGCTTGCCGTGAACCTGATCCCATTCCCAAGGCTTCACTTTTTCATGGTTGGTTTTGCACCTCTTACTTCCCGTGGGTCTCAGCAATACCGGGCTCTAACTGTTCCTGAGCTAACCCAGCAAATGTGGGATTCAAAGAACATGATGTGTGCTGCTGACCCACGTCATGGGCGTTATCTGACTGCATCCGCAATGTTCCGTGGTAAGATGAGCACCAAGGAAGTTGATGAGCAGATGCTGAATGTGCAGAACAAGAACTCTTCATACTTTGTTGAGTGGATCCCCAACAATGTGAAGTCTACAGTCTGTGACATTCCACCAACTGGGCTGAAGATGGCTTCTACTTTCATTGGCAACTCTACATCCATTCAAGAGATGTTTAGGCGTGTGAGTGAGCAGTTCACTGCTATGTTCCGTAGGAAAGCTTTCTTGCATTGGTACACTGGGGAAGGGATGGACGAGATGGAGTTCACCGAGGCCGAGAGCAACATGAACGATCTGGTTTCCGAGTATCAGCAGTATCAAGATGCAACTGCAGATGAGGAGGGAGAATATGAAGATGAAGAGGAAGGAGAGTATGAGGACATGTGATTGTGTATGATTGTTATTTGCAAATGTAATATCAATTGTGTTTTTAAACCTCAACTTCCAGTTGCTGGTTTTGGTTTGTAGAAGTGAGGGGTGTGGGTACTAGTGACTTGAAACATTGTTATGCTTAAGTTTGATAATATCTAGAAATATTGCAGATTTTAATTTTTCATGGAATTGCTTTGTAATTTGGTGTTTTCATTTTCATTGTTTCTCTTGCTTAAAGTGTTACCTGTTTTGGCCTGGCAGCTGGGCCATTTCTTGCTAATAACCATTGTTTTTGGCCAACACTTACATGTGAGGGACCCATAATTTGTTTGTAGTTCATGGAACAGATTATAAGATTTTTGTGGACCAGAGTTTTGAGTTGTGCATAATTCATTTACAGCCACTTTGTGGAGCCTTGCCATTGATTGATTTTGAAGTTCAGGGGGATGGGTTTGCTTCTTTGTTTGTTGAGAAGTTTCAGTTTGCTGGTAGTGTTGCTTTGTTGTACATTTTGGCATTTGTGACACAGGTTTTTGCCACCTGAGAAAATGAGCTTAGTTAATAAGAATAGATCCCAGAGAAACATACATATGCTGGATACACAACTCTTACACATTAACTAACAAGCAACAAACACAAAGGCAGGTGCGAATTAAACGAATACATATACGAGTGATGAGGATGGTACTTGGCAGTGAAGTTGGCGACAAAATTGGCTACTTTCGAAATAAGCCTAAGCAACACATCCCCCGCAAGATCTTTTCCAGAATCCCATGAATGAGATATTCCGTAACTATTATTCGTAAGATCATAATCAATAGAAATATCAGTCTTAACAATGTCATCATGAACAGTTCAAATCTCACTAAAAAGAGCCGATGTTTGCCCCACTTTCCTGGATGATTCTACTAATCCCAATCCATTGTGATTGGGCGAACGAGCCAAAACATCTCTCTAACTTATCAAGACCAGTGGAACAATCAATATTCACTTGATCCACGAATCCGGACGTTTGTCTCAAGAGACAAACATAGATGTTAATGGAGTATTTGGTTTGGTAGTAACAAGACATGATGAGTTTAAAGTTTAAACTGAGATATATATCAAGAGTTTGATGAAGATCACTCTTAAAACAGAAACACATGAAACAAAATCAAGAATTACTATTTCCTTCAAAGAGTAACTAAGCATTGAAAAGAGTATGAATTCTAGAGATACAGAATCCTCGGCAAAAGCTTGGAGGATTTTCTAAGCGACAAAATTATATGACAAGGCGAGTAAACCTAAACGTCATTCCTCCATTGGATGCACTTTCTTGAAATCATCAACGGCCTTCTCAAACGTACTCCTCACATGCTGGCACATCAGCATCAAATCTTGGCATCCATCTTTTAAAACCTCCTTCGCTGGATCACCTGTGAAATTCCACGCAAGAAACAACATTGAAAGCTATGGTCACATCCCAAGTATCAACACTTCAACCAAAAATGAATAGATATCACTGTGACACTGTTACTAAAGCTGCTCGCTGAGCAAGCTATATGCACCCCCCATATTATTCTAACTTCTACGTTCCAATGCCACAGACAGTCTAGAAAAACGGAAACTTCGCACCACAAAATACTCAAGACACTACAAGCTCTATGTATCATTGGCCAATTTGGATGCGATCATCATCAATTATTACCATCCTAAACATTGCTAGAAGCGGGATCCATTTGCTTATAATTCTTTTAGATACTATTAACCATGAACATATGCAAGAGACAGCAGCGTGATAAGCAACCTATATGCACCATTGCACCCCATATTTTTCTAACTTCTATGTTCAAATCCCATAGACAGTCTAGGAAAAGGGAAGCTTTGCACCACAAAATACTTGGGACACTAAATTCTCTTATGTATCATCGGCCAATTTGGATGTGATCATAATCAATTATTAGTACCATCCTAAAAATTGCTTGCAGTGGGATCCATTTGCTTATCAACCTTTAAGACACTATTAACCATGAACATTTGCAAGAGACATAAAAATGAAGTAAATATATAACCAGAGAGAATGTAGTACCAGTTGTTTGAACTCTAATATTTACTCGAGCCTCTGAAGGATGAGGAATGCTGTATCCACAGAACGACACTCTTGGACTGCAATACAAGAGTTGCAACATGCTTAGAAACACCTCAAATAGGCACATCAGCAGTACTGATATGAATTTCAATTCCTTAGTTGGTGAAGCAAAGCTAAAAAGGAAAGGAAAATGGATTGATTCTACAGACATCAAGTTGTGGGTAGAGTGGGAGACTGCATAGACACGGGTACGAGATACGACACAACACAAATATGGTGACACAATTTTTTTTTATAAAATCATAAACATGACACTTGAAGAATATATTCAATAATAAAAGATAATTTCTATTTTCTATATTAGTGCATATAACATAAAAGTTATATCAATTCATGCTCGTCAATGTGTTTTAGAGTATCAACTAGTTCAATCAATTCACTTTTAGAAGAAAAAGAAGGGGTATATGTTAGGTGTTTTACACATGTTCTCTTAAAAACATTACTATAAAATTGGGGGCATGTATCCTAACAGCGTCCGAGTGCCCAAGTGTCAGATAAGTATAACGCACACGTACGTTGATAATATGAGAGTGTCCGGTGGGAGATTCTTGAATCTTCACAGGACAACTACTTAAGGACAATCCCAACATTCAAATGGTCAATGTTCTCACACAATATCATACTACACTAGCTTTCTTCAAAAACTTAGAGCTTCAACAAATGAAAGAAAGACAGTTCACTTGAAAGTTGTAATAATTAGAGCACAAAGCCACAAATAGAGCAAATTTTCAAAATTAAGCAACTTCAACATAACAAGTAATAAATTCAAAAATAAAATAATTATAAAAAAAATACTGACTCTTGATTCAGTGTGAATCTGACAGCATTTGCGAGCGTGTGATCTTCATCAGTCAAAGAAAAAGTTGCCTTGCTATTATCCAAGAAGCTCCCGTGTTCCATTGCAGCCTATAATTCTGTAATTCAAAATTTCAAAAAAAAAATAAAAAAAAAATCGAGCAATAAGTTTCTGCTAAACCTGGGCTAAGTCTATGTTTGGCTTCCGAGAAAATTTACAGTCTTTGAAAGTTTCCCGGGAACCAAACAACCGTAAATCACACAGAGAAAGGACAGTACCTGAATCGTCGAGCTCGATTAAGCAGAGGAAGCTCTCAAGGTCGAACTGGTCCAGTTTTCACAATTAAAAAACAATATTGCAGTGTATATACTCGCACCAAAAAATTGTACGCACTAGCACCCTTCTCGTATTTAAAAGCATGATGATGACGTGTCATGATCTCATGGGTTTAAAATCTTGGGCTTTTTTAAATTGGTCAATATTGTTCACACCTTAGTAAACCCTAAAACCCTAGTTTGAGTTCAGCTTATATACCCACGAACTGCACATCTTAGGGGTTTCGCGAACACTGTTTATTAGCTGTCTCGTCTTCGATCTCGCGAAAATACACCTAATTCGTCTCGAAATCTCATAGAGTAAGATTTGCAGAACTTCGGATTAATTTCTGTTCCAGTTAGCATTGTAGCTTTAATTGTCTGTTCGCGATTGTTTCAGGATCTCAAATGGCTGCCAATAATGCACCAACCGGAATTGAAAAGGAGCAGGTACGTTACACGAAATGAAGTTTTTGTTTGTTTGATTGGTTAGGGTTGGGTTTTGGTTTTGGCAGATCTCTGTTCATAGTTTGCAAATTACAATTTAAATTAAGAATTATAGCTGTGATATTATCAGATTGTTTAGTGTTTTTGCATAATTAGATTTGGTCAATTTTGTTCTACAACTTCAATTGGTTGTTGTCAATTAATTAATTAATTGGCTTTAGTTTTCTCACTATCTTCAGCAATTCGTTCTGATTGTTGTTTTGTATATGACAATTTTGCAGATGTTTTTTATGGCAGAGAAGGAGATGGAATATCGGGTAGAGCTGTTTAACAAGTAGGTACTCTTCATTGCTAATTACTTGAATATGTTTTTGTGTTTGAATGGGAATGTTGTATTTGATATGAGTTTTTCTTAGTGTGATCTACTGACTGGAAAAGATTTGAGTATAATTGATTATCCTTTGTTTGCTGCTTGATGGCATCGTCATATTAATGCAATGAATGTCATGAATCTTAACTAACGAGTACAATAGGAATGTTGCATTTCAAGTGCTTCCTCACTAGATGGACTTGTATTCTATTTTTTAATAGATTTGAGCTCTCCTTTACATAATGCACATGACATTGTTCGATTAATGTGACTTAGAGTAAGATGCTCTTGATAAAAGTGACCAGGATGCATGCCAGAAATAGTACCTAGAATGATAGGTGTCAATTTTACTGATATATCAAAATGATTGTTGCATTGCAATGCTTGTTTGTTGTTCTAAGTTTCTTTTTCGTTTGTTTGACTTCAGGCTTACACAGGTGTGTTTTAACAAGTGTGTTGATAAGAGGTATGTCTTCTTTTCTTTTGGAATAACTTTATTGTAGAGGGTGGTAATGTTGGTAGATTTTGACTGTATTTAGAATCCATGTTTGTTTCTTTGGGACTTTAGCTGTATTCTTAAAAGTTAGAGAAGGTAGATTGATGGGGAAGTAGCAGTACTAATATCTATCCTGTCCATTTCCAGGTACAAGGACTCTGAACTAAATATGGGTGAAAATAGTTGCATTGATCGTTGTGTTTCAAAATATTGGCATGTAAGTGTCTCTTATCTTTACTTTTGTTTCATTTCAATGTTTTCTTGTTTAAATTTGATAGATTGATACCTTTGCTAAACATGTTCAAGTAAAATCATGTTTTTCATTCTTATTCTATGGGTTTCCTTTGAATCTTTCTTACTAGTTGTAGTCATAATGTTCAATTTGCCATTCTAACAACAAGTCATCACATTTTTTAAGTCTGAATATTAATCTTTTCAATATATGTGAGTGACATACATGGTAAAGTGCATGGATATGTATAATATCTTTCACATTTGTCCTCAATCAAATTCATTTTATGCTGCAGACCCACTCTGCTTCCGTCAACCCTAGATGCTACTAGCCCTGCAGCTGATTATTTGTTATTTTGCTTTTCAACATATATCATTGTGTACTTGAGTAATGTAAATGGTTACAATTGTGTTCTATTTGATTGTGCATGTATTCATTTCATTGTTTCCCGTATCATTCATCAATTAGGGTACTAGGTCTTCTGTTTTTCTATATACCCTAGATGCTATGGTCATGTTACCTTTTCTTCCCTATTTCCATGATTCTAGTGTTATGCTCAAATATGTTGTCGAAATAGGACTTAAAGGTGGTTTTTTAATTTCCCCCCCGTTTTTTATTCATCAGGTGACGACTCTGGTTGGCCAGCTGCTTGGAACTGGAAGACCTCCAATGTGAAGATCTATATCAAATACATTCTTATAGCTAGCTGCCAAGCAAAGTTTGAGTTTGATGCTTTTGTCATTTCTTGCTTCTTTTTGACTTATTAACGAGGCAATTCCATTTTGTTGTTTAAGAATGAGTTAGTGGCAGTTTTGTATTGATGCTGCCTCCAAAATATAAACTTGGAAATCAACTCGGGCTCTAATGATGTCCTTTAGCAACAAGGAGCAGATGGAAATTCATAGTTTCATAGTTCTAAATCAAGTTTGTTATTAAATCCATTTTCTACCAACCTTTTGAATGACAATTGTTGAGAAATAAACTATCCATTATGTGGATGATTCATATAGCCTGTGACAATTGTTGGTTGAATGTCAATTTATTTTTATCAAGGTGTTGCTAATTTACTATCAAATTGTGGAATCATGAGCCCATGGGTCCAAGTGAACCCATGGTCATCATCAATTAGTTGTAGATTGAAATACAAAACAAAATCAAAATTCTTCCATATCACTGCAATTGGAATATTTGTAGGGGACACAACTATGAAGACAAACTGTTGCAACTATCTTGCTACAAAAGCTTCTTTATATTTAGAAAAAAAAAAAAAAAAAAAAAAAAAAAAAGTAAAAAAAGACCAAAAAAAAAAAAATAACAAAACAGTGAAATGAAGCCAAACAACACCAATACATAAATATTACAATTAACCCCCCTCTGGTGCTGAGATAGGTACAAGAATACTTAAATGAAGAAGCAAAGTAAAACCTGTATGTACACTTTCAGTTTCTATATTTCTTGCCCTCCAAAGAAGCCCCATCTTTAAGTGTTTCCTGTGCATCATTGTCCATCCCAAGGCTGAAGAGGGCAGCTGCTTGAAGATAGAAGGAAGTCGGCCAGTCGGGAGATATTACTTGCGCTTGCATTGCGTCTCCAAGAGCCTCTTGTGACATGTCACTCATCAAGTAACACAAGCTGCGCCTCGCAAAAACAGTTGGTGATACCATTGTCCCTCCATCTATGAACTACATGGACAAAGAATGGATTGGAGTTATAATACAACTTTTCTTAAGAATCCTGCAAAATGTACTACATTTACTTACATGTGTGTAACAATCAATGGCTGTAACAAAGTCTTTAGCTTTAAAAGCAGCATCTCCACGCTTCTTAGAGTTCATTGTCTCTTGTATTTGATTGGTCCACATTTGAAAAGAAAGCTGCAAGCCGAAGCAATTTCAATGATAGTGAATCATGAGATGGTGGCTAAGTATTGCAAGAAAGAGGGTCATTATATCAAAGCTCGTAATCAATTAAGGGATATCTTTTGGCAGTTCAGGTTAACGAAAATCAAGCCTTTTATGCTTAACGTTTTGGAGTAGAAATGAGAAACGAGAGATAATGATCAGAACTGATAAACTTACCTCACTTGCAACCCCTTCATCATCCTTGTATCCAACCTTCTCCAATATTTCATGGATTGCAGTAAGATCAACTCTTGAGCAAGCTTCACCTAGAGGCGTTAATGGCGGTTGTTTTGAAGATTCACTTCGATGAGGAATACCCATCAAAACATGAGATGGAACCTGAAAAAATAAACACCATGAATTATAATGAAAGCAACAATAGGAACAGAAAATATTATTTAGAGATGCATATGAGTATGACTTGCAGCGATGGGAAAGATTATGGTTCAAATTTAAAGAAACTAAATCGGAGGGTTAAAGTACCTCAAAATATATATGGAAGGAAATACATCTTAGTTTCATTTAATCAATTTAAGACATCATAGGTGCTCTCGAGGCTCGAAGTCTCGAGTACATATATATTGTACATCTATAGTTGCAGAAAAGATTTTTTTCATTCTCTACTGGCTAGACCAATCTATTATTTAAATAAGATGGTGAACAAAAGAAATTGAATACCTCAGTTTCCTTTTGAAGAGGAGTGAGAGCAATCACAAGAGACTTGGCATTTGGCCTTTCACGAGGTTCATACTGTAAACAACGTGAAGCTAAACGTACTAATTCAGTTCCATCATCATTTGAGAAGTGACCCTCCAAGCATGAGTCCATTAACATCATAAAGTTTTTGCCACGTATAAGGTCTAGTGCCTGACAGTAAGAGGAGTTGAGGAAATTACTTAGCTCGCAAGGTTTTAAATTGATGAATATCATGGTAAGCACTAAGCAAAATAGATTTCTTGGCATGTAGAGAGTAAACTACATTTACATAATTGCATTGCACCTCATGAAAATTTTGTTCCAACCTTCGACAAACCATACTATTAAAGGAAAGAAGAAGCTTACATGGCTTGGTGGGATATGTTTGCCACTGAGAAGATCAAGCAATAAAGTTCCAAAACTGTAAACTACACTTTCTGCTGTTACTCTTCCTGCAAAACATAAAAATCAATATGAGCTCAAATTGTACATATATGCATGTAATACGTGTTCAATAGTGGTATCAATCACCTGTTCTCAAGTATTCTGGAGGAGTGAATGCCAGATTTGTGCTATAACTCTTGCCATCTCTGCTATTTTTCATAAGACCAAAGCAGGAGAGCCTGGGATTACCGTCCTGCCAACCAAAAACTCACAATAAGGAGTTGCCAACAGAAGGGAAAATAGGCAAGAAACCAGGGAATGGAAAAAAGTAAGTACCAGATCAAACAAAATTCTATAAGCATTAAGGTCGTGGTACAATGCCCTCCCTTTACTGCTACAATACTCTAATGCTTGTGCCAAATACAGTGCCACCCTTAGCCTCATTGCCCATTTCATAGGCTGTGCTTCCCCTAAATCAGTTCGACCAACAAATTACATACTTTAAGGGTAATAGAAACTCAATATGAAATCAACAAGGTGAATAAATTATGTATGTTACTCATATAGCCCATTCAAACATGGGAAGTGAATGTGAATCTTAATATAATTTAAGGTAACGGAAAATGCATGTCATTCATTCAATAATACAACTAATTAGAAATACCCCTTTCATGATCTAGATGAGCTTATAAACTACTATGTTTGTGAAGCAAATCAACAGTGAGCAGAAGACTTATTTCTGGTCCCTCTCTTCCTATATCTCAGATATAGAGACTAATTACAGAACTTAGCAGCCCCCACCCCTAATCCAAAAAGGCAGTTCACAAATTCCCATTACTTTCGCAGTAGCATAGTCATTAACTATACATTTGCCCCTCCAAGCTGACAACCGTAACAACACCCCAAGAAAAGAGAAGGTGAATAATAAAAAATACTCACTCCATCCCAAAATGAGCGTTTCGGTTTCTATTTTGAGAAAAACTACGAAAAATTAGTGTTGTGCATTTAACTTCCTGAAAAATGACTGTTTGGGACAAAAATTCATGACAAAACAGTAGTTTTGGGACGGCATGAGTAACATTTTTGACATGATTACTGTATAAGCTGTCAGCCACAAAGTTCATCCCACATCCCAATTTAAAAAACAAAAAATTGGATCATCCACCACCAGCCAAGAAGATCAACAATACTCGTATCAAATACGAACAAATTATAGCATTGCTTCACACACATTAACCATGCATACTATAATTCTATCAACAAAATATGAGAAGGATAGTGAATTATACAGTGGAAAAGATGCTTCGAAAGTGTTTCATGAGGCATGAACTCAGCAACAAGCAATCTCTCATCCCCTTCACAGCAACACCCAATCAAATTCGCCAACCTCTCACTCCGCAGCTGCCCAACAGCTCGTGCCTCCTCCTACAGACACAATCAACAAAATTAGTAAAGATTGAAAAACTGAACTGATCACTGAGAAAAACAGCAAAGAGCACAGACCAGGAATTGGCGAGTATCAGGCCAAGCCAACCTATTAAAGCGCTTAACAGCAATGAATCGATCATCTTCAAGCTTCCCTTTGAAGACAACATTAGGAGCTTTCTCTCCATGCTCCGAAACAATGTTGTCTGAGGAGAACCCCGAAGTGGCGGCCCTCAGCTGATCCAAACTGAACTCGCTGAACACAGGCAACGAGTCCTGGTCGTTCTTGCCCTCGTTTTCTAAACCAATTAACAAATGAAAAAAAAAAAAAAAAAAAAAAAAACGAAACAAAAAATGACGAACTTTTCTCGGGAAAGTGATGGAAAATCTTACCGAGATCAGAGGAGTAATTTAGATTCGAGTTGAGATGAGAAGGCCACCAGCAGAGAGACAACTTGGAGCAACGAGCTCCCATTGCTTCTCTTCAAATCAAATTTCTCACTGTATCAGTTTTCTTGGAGAAACAGAGGTTCTGGGGCAAAGGATTTAGGGGTTGGTCAGAAAATGAGCTAAGCTAAGTAGACAAAAACAAGTGTGTGTGAGTGTGGGAGAGAGAGAAATATAAATTACTTTTCTTTCTGTTTGGCAAGATAGAAAGTGAAAGAAAATGAAAGAAAAATAGAAAGCTTTTTCTTCGGA
>JAYMTH010000098.1:0-31818 GCA_036897465.1 Pelargonium australe
CTAATGAGATGATGACACCTCATTTAAAATTATGAATTCGAACGGGTCGCTCCGCTCCCACAAATTCACTTGGGTGGATATAAGTAATTTTAAACGAGGTGTCATTACTTCATTAATTTTGTTAAGTTGCAATTGATATAACTTTATATCAGTCAACTTATATACATTTTACCCTAATATATAAATGTAAGAGATCACTTCACTTAGTAATTTACTTTATAACAAAATAAGGTTTAACTGAATCATGAATTACTAATTTACTTAATAACAACAAAGGACTCTGTATAATTCAATAATTAGCATGTTTCTTATTTCTTAATGGAAAGTCCTATTGACTATTAGGTATTAAAAAAAAAAAACATATTTATTATAACAAAAAAGATAATCTAAGAATAACAAAAGCAAGATAAGTAAATGAAAGTGGACAATAATGAAGTGACAACTGACATAAAATAAAGTATATGATTACACATGACATTAATTTTAACTAAGAATACACACACACACAGAGCAGTTGTTAATTAGGTGGTTATCAACAAAAGATAATTAGTTTATAGTATAAAATATAAATTAGAGTAATTAATTACAGTGGCTTGCATGTGGCTGTAAATTGCCATAATATAAGGAGAAGAAAACATGCAATAACATGTGTCTCCTTATCTTGTCTTGAAACCATACTTTAGGTTTTGTTCTATAATAGTATTTTTTTATAATAAATGTTACTATGTAAAATGAATGATGTGGAGATTGATGATTGGATGTGGAGGTGGTGTTGGCCACCTCTGATTGGGCAATGGGTTTTGAAGTGGGGTCCAAGGTGGCATTTTGTTTTTAGTCTAAACAATGATTAGGGCTAGGGCACATATTGAAGAAAGGCATGTGATGGTTTTGTTGATGGCACTTTCTTCATTCTTGGCCTTTTTTTGCTTTGTTTTGTGTTCTAATGCCAATATATGCTTCAATTGTGATTGTATGGACTCAACTCCTTTATGCTTTGTGGTCAGGTTTCATCCACATTGCCTCTTCTTCCACTTTTACATCATCTCCATTCATCTTTATATTTAATATAAGAGAAACAGATCTAACATACTTGATTTGTATATCTCAAATGTTTAAAGAAACGATCAACTATCAGGTAGTTGATGAAAATCTTGGTTGTCACAATGAACCAGTGTGATCAACCATTGTCCTCTTTACAAATATCTGTCGGGCAGCAATCCAAGATATATTGACATTGATAATAAAAGTAACAACTTCCAACAAGTGAACAAAATAAAACTTCCAACAATGGAAGACCTGCCAAGGGAGTAGAAACAATATACCATGAAAAATATCAATTCAACGGAAGTATACATATTCTCACAAACTAACATATGGTAAACGTGTATGATAATGAGATATGAGGGAACCGAACAAGAGAAGCTTGTTGTTCCGATGATATCAACGAAAGAACAAAAGTATTAAGGTCAGTAAATGCGTGTATTCAATATGTAATAATAAGAACTAAAATGGATTGAACAACCACCGATTGATTTTCCAGTGCAAGAATACAAATTAAACATGATTATTAGATTATTTTTTGAGTTATTACTAAATTCTAATGATGTTTTCAAAACAATGTTGATGCATGCAACAAGGTAAGTGAGTGAAATGAAGTTGTCATTGTCCATGCCATGTTGGTTGATTCAATGTTGATGGAAGAACATGTGAGCATATAAAATATGATGCTAGCTGGAAAATGGGTGGTTTGTTCTCTAGTTCTTAATTAAGCCAAACAAGGTCTCTAAAAGATGGGTGATGATTGCTTCAAAGCTTGACAATTGTGAGTAATTAGATCCCTCTGGCTCTGGACATTATCATATATGCTTAAGCTTTTATAGCTATGCCAGAAAATAACAGAGGAAAAGAAGAAACCTTAAAGCCAATGACATGCCAGCAAGCCTGCCTCCTTGAGACAGACAGGCCTCAATGTCAAAAGCAAAATGACCATTCCACTACATTTTCTATAAACAAATTCAGTGCACATCTCTTGGACCAACCTCTTCCACATCCTACAAAAATAACTCTTATTTCAGACAGTTGTATCATGAATCTACCAGAACTGTTGTGCCATTTTTAAACTTATCTTTGTTCAGAAAGTGAGATTTACTATTTCAGTCAGAAAAATAACAGTATTCACTTTCATAAATCTCTCTGAAACAAGTGATCAGTTTGGCATCTCATTTCTCATCTATCCATTTCATTATCTACTCTCTTGCAGCAAAAAGACAAATCATAAACAGTTCTTAAGAATATTTTATTGAAATCCTTACCATAATACAGGATTAAAATGATTGTTTAGAACCCATGATTGAGTAGGACAAACAACTTAATTTGCTTACTAACATGTTTTTTTATAATTAAATAAGATGTGCCAATCATTTACTTCTTAAATTACTATTTTCTCCACTAAAGTTTAGTGCAATATAAAATGAATGATTGGATTGGATAAGCAGACAAATCCATGTGTTTCATTTCATCTGCAATAGGTTAGGTGTAAGTTTCTTGTGCAGTTGGGTAGTTGACTCCAAGAGTTAAAAAATGCACAACCAGTATAATGCAACAAATTATCCAAAGTTCCATAGATCTGCAGCTAATTTTCTAGCATAGCAAAACATTACTAACTAAGCTATCAGTAGCAATTTGAAGAAAAATGATTCAACATTTTCAATGAGAAAGCGTATTTAAGTTAAGAGTACCTTGCTAACTCACAAGTCTGGTCAAGGTGAAAAGTGTGTGAACAGCAAAGACCATGCCTGAGAAGGAAATGGAACAAGTCAGTGCATGTAAATCCAATTGACATGTACAGTTCTTTGCAATAAATATTCAGAAAGAAATGCTGGGGATTGAATAAACAATGGATTTGGTGGCACAACCCATTTTAAGCTGTCATTTGCAAATATTATAATGTAACTTACAGCTGAAATTACTAAAATATAGAGGTTGATCCTGCATTATCTAGTCAGAGACACAAAGTACAGTTCAGAGATTGTATTTATCTGACAGATTATTCTGCTGCTAGGCATGTAGGGCGCTAATCAATAAAGACCACTGTATTAGTGCCAAATAATTGACCACAACATCATCATTAAACAATAAAAGACAAAGGGCACAGGAGTTTTTGTACCTTGTTGAGCAATCCATCCCTTGCTTATCCTCAAAACAATGATAATGATGATGAACATTGTTAAATAACTGTAATATATCCAAATAAAAATCTTAATAGTATTTAAGAGTAGCACCTGCAACTGCAAGGCAGGCCATGAAGGGATATCACATAAGGCGTGGCGACAAATTGTTAAACTTGTCACAGTTCGAAGTCAAGCTATGAATCATTCTAATCTTGAAGCGCAGCAGTTTGTTAGTTTTATTTTTCCCCACAAGATCTTAGCAAATTGACACTAACTACACATGATCCTGGAAAAAAATTTAATCAACAATCAAATATAAGTAGAGCTGCGCAGTCAGGATGATGATCGATCAACCTTTTTCCTGTATCCATGAATTTGAACATATAGGTTTCTTCACACGGCTGTGCGGAAGTGTGACTATAGAGAGAGATTACAAATGTAATTACAGTCCAAGAGGACAATGAATCATGACAGTTATGGTTTAGAGTTTACACAATGTTCTCCGAGAAAATGAAACCTATAAATTTGTAAGAATAATGTTCAGCAGTTCACTTTTTCTTTTCTTCTTTACAATATTATTGTACTTCCTGCTTTTATCGGAGGCCAACAAGTAGCTCTGAGCTGCCTGCTGAAGTTCTGGGCTTCACAACGTGCGCTAGTGTAACTTCTGCTGGGGCGGAATCTGGAATTTCCTCTTGGAAGGGAACCTCAAATAGTAGGGATTGATATAAACATACTTCATCTTCCTTACAATAATACACCTGAGAAGATGCATGAAATAAGCCAAATGCCTAAACTAACAAAAAAGTTACCTTTTTTTTTTCAACTCAAATTTTGATTATCCATTGAAAAGACGGAACATTTGCTCTTCAAAATCAATCTCATATATGCCAGTAAAGTTTTGTAATAAATTGGTGCAGTCCTCTTAAGAGTTATAATGTCATGTGGTTCAAACAGCTGACCAAGTTATTGATTTGCGAGTGACAATGATATGTAATTACCAAAGCACCTTCAGTGCTAGCATACAAGGCCTTGCAAGGTCCATGATTATTTTGTTCCTTGTTATACCATTAGGGGCAGGAATTGAAGTAACAAAGACGAAAATGGTAAATTCCTAAAAACAAATTCAAACACTCTCTTTTGTGGTGAAGTTAATACACAATTAAAATGATGCATACCTTGCAACTTACTCTCCCCATTGCAGCAGAGGGGGATGATCTCCGAAAGTGAAGTATTGCAGATCCGTCTGAACTAAGATATCCATCCATGGGATCAATAAGCACTGAATTTTCAGGCTCAATTTCAACACTGAATTTACTACGTGCTTCCTGCCATAAAACAATGAGGCCAATAAAGTATAGATTACTTCACTACTGTTGAGTGCAACAATAGTAGATATAAAAATTATAATGATCTTAATTAAACTAGATTGAGAGAGAGACCTTTGAAAAATGGTACTCTTCAGGTAATGATATTTTAAGACACAGGTTGCCCTGATTGGATGAACCCCCATTGACAGTAATGGTTTGTGTGTCAGCTGATGCTCGCCTCCTCAGGCGTTTCAAAGATCTAGGCTTTTGAGTAGGAGGTTGAACTCCTTTCAGCTCTAAAGTAAGAAGTTCAGGTTCTTCCTTGTTCAAATCCAGATATCTTATCACACTGTTATTTGTATCAGCAATGAAAAGTTTCCCTGCAAGATAATAAGTAACACTTCAACCGTAGCTTATTATAAAAAAGCCAATCATATTGAGGCCCAGTTATATCCATTAATATTTTCTCAACTATATCATACATCTATAGATATCACAAAATTAAGCAAATTATCATATTAATTTTTAGGTACAATAGATTTGAAGACTCGCCTAAATCAAAGCACAAGTTTCCTATTCATTTATATACAAGGTTGCTTCAGTGCAAATGGAAGCTTCAAAACTTGCTAGGAATAAGGCTTTTCAGCAATAGATTTCATGGTCCATGTAAGTTGAATATCAGGGGGTGGAATTTGAGTAGTTTGAAGAAAACTTACATGCTCCAAAACATAGTATTCAGTGACTAAATTATAAATTTAGGCATCTAGGATAGTTGTAGAACAGTAGGGGCAGCAGATAAGAGAAGCCCACAGATAGTACTCAGCAAGAGTAAGACAAATAGGTTTTGTTCCAATTCATTAAAGTTAGTTTCAGCATTATGCCCAACAATCATTGTGAAACAGAGAAGCAGATGGTAGGCTATAGTTGTTCAAAGAGGAAAATGGCGCATTATAATTTAATTCCATAAAAAATTCAGTTTTTGTTCATGTCACTAAAAGAACGGAAGATGGAACAAAATGCCAGTTAGTTAATACAACCAATTATGACAATTCAATAATATTTGTGGTGCAAAAGTAGAAAAGAGCATAACCATTTCCTGCTTCAATGATTCCAGCTGGCTCTGACAGCTGCAGGAACAAAATAAAATGCATGCAAAGAGTTATTTCAGGCTACCAAAAGAAAGTGGAACACAACCAATCATTGTTTATTAATGACTTCAGTACGGTGGCATCAAGTCATTGGTTTAATCTGTTTGAGAAGGAATGCCCAAGATAGATGAGAATCATTGACAACATCAAGTCTAAGAATGAGGAAGGAGGGGTATTGCAAATCATGATTGCTTTCGTACTAGCATTCATTTTCTGTCCTGAATTACCCATAGTTATCAAAAGGAATTTGAAATACAAGTACTCTGTAGTTTATACTACTTTTTAAAGCACGGCAACAACTCATTAAAAGAGAAACGGCATAAGATATACATTATACCCCACAACAGTGACTCAATCATTGATTCATATGCTTCTTGTTTGTAATTTTGTATACAGTTCATAAAAAATTAAATATGAAACTTTCATGAATAATTTAAACTTCCTAAAAAGGGAAATATGCAATATTCCATTTATTGCTGTTGTAGATATACATAAGCAGGATAAGATCAGAAATTTTTCCAACCTGAGCTGATAGTGCTGTTCCGTCCTTGAAACCAGCTTTCCCTGTCCCGGCCAACGTACTAACTCTTTTACTAGCTGGATCTAGCTTCTTGATCTAGAATTTACAAAGATTGGAACAGAAAACAATACTAAATAGTTAGACCTTACTCATTTCGTATTTACAATAAATATGACCATATATTTATTTAAGACTATACTTAGTACAAAGAGAAGTTGGTTTCCAACAATCTGAACTGAAACAAATTATATGCATCATCAATGTACAAAGAGAAGGATTCTGAATCCTAAAACGAGTACAAGGTATCATGGTTGACCATGTATATCTGTAAATATCCACTCAACTAATAGCTTAAACTGATAACTGAAGGCCCAATTTAATTTTTATGCTCTAACACGCCCCCTCACGTGCAAGCTCATTATCGCTTTGCACATGGACCCAAGCACCCATGCACAGGTCTTCTTCTTACCTTGTGCTTAAATTTATTAGGTGGCAGCAGCGGCACTCGATCTTGTGACCTTTAGGTCAACCAGCCTCTGATACCACGTAAAGAACCAATTCAACTAAATACAATTAAGCTGATAATTGAAGAGCCAGTTTAATTTCTATGCTCTAACAATATGGAACCTTGACATAATGACTTGATTAGCAGTCTCAGAACACAGAACCGTGATAGGAGGTAAAATGCAATTCTAAGTTTAGTAGAATTAAGGAAAGATGTCAGTGAAATTATGATATATTATGATCAGAAAAGTTTAGTTTAATTCGTAGTCCTAGTTTGTTTCTTATATCTAGTGTAAATATCATGTATAAAGGGGTTCCTCTTGTACTTGTTAACACAATTCATTCACATCAATATCATAAATTTCAAAACACGAAATATAAAAGACGACAGAACTAGCTAGCTATGAGTTATAGCATTTGTAATTTCTGGAACCCCTTATTTTATGATGTATTCAGTAATTACTAACAACCTTGTGATTATAACTATCTGCAATATAAATTTGACCATTAGTTGCACATAAGACACCCAGTGGATGTTGAAGAAGCACTTCAGATCCTATTCCATCATGGTCTCCAAACTGCAACAACCAAAGGGTAAAACTCAGATTAAAATAAAATTAGGTGTAAAATAATACTTATACTAAACACCAAAATAAAGGTTATTAACTAATGTCTGGTATGTCACTGAGGTCAATTAATACCACAAAACTATAAAAGAATTACAATATGAAGTAGTGCTCGAGAGAGAAAGTTGCTCAACTCAAAACAGTACTACCTTAAATAAATTCTCTGCAATGAATGGGTCACCACCAGCTAGCAGTCTTGACCCTCCTGTTTTAAGATCAACTGCTCTAATGGAGCTACTCTCACTATCAGCAATGTATATCTCCTTCAAATCTACAAATATACATCCACAAAAATAATTCACAATAATGTAAACCTGACATAAAGTATTTTAGTTCTTATGAAAGATATGAAAAAAATTCCCAAAATATTACCAGGAGATAATGACAGACCAGAAGGTTGTGCAAATGATGTGCTTGTGGAGCTATAAAAATAATAAAACAAGAATAGTCAATGTCAAAGCCAGGACTGTTCCAACACCATATTATACATGTGCAACATATATTGATATAACATTGTAACTTCATCCAATTACCATTAAGGTTAGTCATTGCATTAAGTGCAGCGCTTTAGCCCAATGCAGCGGTTACACCAATAATGAATGATATTGGGTAGAAAATAATGTCAGCTAGGGAAATTGAAAATCTCTTTGCTAAAGCATATATTAAGATCCTTGAGCATTATTGAACTTGAAATATACCATATTTTGACACCAAGTTAAGACAGCCAACCCAAATAATGTTTCTACTGTATAACGACCAAATATGCCCTAAAATGCATGAACTCATCTTGAAGAAGGGCCAACAAAATTTATCTAATTTGAACAAGTAAACTTGTTTTAAAAAAATTGTCTCTTGAATTGCACTATTTTTGTCCCATATAGGATTCTGCTAATTACACACGTAACATCGTGCAAATAATAGCAGCCAAAATCTGATTTCTTCCATTACTCACTCGTGCAATGGTGTTACCTTGATCCATTCAAATTTCTTTCATAGCCATCGCCACTAAAAGCTCTGGTAACTTCATCAACTGTATTGTGTTCCCAAATCTGATGTTGACCAGCCATCGCAATGTAAACCTTCTCATTTAATGGCTCATAGCAGACATCCCATGGAGAGTTGAGGAGCTGAGATAAATATGTAAATATGTAGGTGTCTAGAAAAATGATGTTTATCTTGGAAACTCAATATTAAATGTTAAATCCAGAGGAATTTATTTGATCCTGATGAAAAAATAGAACTAATGACATCAGCACGAACAGCTTTTCACGAAACATATTCATGAATGAGCCTACTTTGGAACCATCATCAATGCAACTTGCAATTTTTTCATATTTCTCAATCTTACCTGAGTGGAGCCCTTTCCTCCTCCTTTGTAGTCAGAACCTTTTGTTCCATTTCCAGCAAGGGTCCGCACAGTCTCATTAACAAAATCAATCTCCCTATAACAATATAAAACAGTTGCAAACTCATTATGGAAGGTTACAATAATGGTACACCGTACACCACTGTAATTCCTACTTTCCCAATTTGTACAATAAAGGTAAGCAGGACTGAAAACAAGAAAATAGTATTTAACAGATATTCAAATATATATGTGTTAAAATTTAAGAACTACAGGGTTTTGCCTTGATTGCTTTAATTTGAATCCCATGTTTTGATCTCTGCCAGTGCATTTCCAAATATAACACATTTAAATGCTCAGCATGCCAATATAATTGCCTTGGATTTATAGTTATTGGTCTCCAATAACATCCTGAATGTTTCAGAGTTGAGACACTAATTCCCAATTTCATGTCAAAAGCATTGATTCCCATCCTTACATAACACTATCGGTTTTTGTATCTGGATGTATTTTTAATACATGTCTCTGAACATGCACTAATCCCCATGATGATGGTCTACCCCAATTTTAAAATTCTGTGACCAGATCTTGATATGAAGGAACTGTATAAACTCATTAACCATGCATGAGAAGAACCAATTTTCCTTACCATGTGAAGCTTTTTTGGGATTTTACCAGTGTCCTAGATTCTGGACCATACATCATCATCATCATCATCATCATCAGTTTTGGGGCCAACCACTTCTACAGATAAGACACTAACTACGATGGTGAATCAAAATGTGCAGCTCATTTTCAAAATTATGGAAGGGAAACTCCAACTCTATTTTCTTAGGCCAGCCACTAGTCATGCAAGACATAGATGCCACATCTAATATGCAGGCCAAATTCAACTTGTGAATGGTGAAACTCCTGTCTAGGGCTAGCAATGATGCATAAAAAATGCTACTTGTTTTCAAATCAATTCTAACCTATACATGGCGGCACAGTGACGAGGCAGAGGCTTTCACAGTTTTAGGGTCTGAGGAGGGTCATTTATGTATGCTGACTTCCCTCTTTTTGTAGAGAAGCTATTTCCTTACTCGAACCCAAACCCTCAAGGTCACAAGACTGCAATCTTACAATGGCACCAAGGCCCACCCTCCCATGTAACCTACATAACTTTGCTAAAATGTAACTCTTGTTGTACAGGGCCAGAAATGGGACAAGTAAGAAATTATCCATTTACGATTATCTAAAATGCTGCCCATTTTCAAATAAATCTGTTGAATTTAATATTGGGCTGCATAAAACGGTTTGGGCTTCCCATACTGAGTAAAAGGTGAACTTTATTATTAGGGTTTCATTTCCACCATTATATGAAACATATGTCTTGTATTTTACAAATGTGGGACTTTAGTCACCACTTCAACAAAATCTAACCTAAACCACCAGCATTTGAAAAATAATGCTTCTGGAACTCCGGCTATCTTTGAAGTGCACAATTGATTTCCAGTGAAAATAATAATAAGTGTCCACTCAGGCTGTAAAAATTTGTTTCAGAGTGTAGCAAGCAAACACTTTGGCACTGAAAGTAGTTGCCTTGGAAACACAATAATCACAGTGAAAGAAATGTATTGAAAACTAAAATAGCTTTATGTTCTGCAGCTGCAAATATGTACAACTAGCAACAAAGAATCACAAACATATAACATTAATACAGAAAGCAAGCAGATCTCAGGATATCAAAGTATTAAATGAGGTTAGTATATACCTTAAAGCATGATTTTCAGTATCTGCAACATAAAGGAGATTTTTCTTTGCATTGTAAGCCAGACCCTACAAAATCGCATAGCCATGAGGTTCTGTCCATGCATCCAAAATCACACAGAGAACATAGGATGATGTGTTTTTACTGACACGGACGAACTCAATTTAAAATAGTAGTTAATATGCTAGATGGTTAACTAAATGCTTACTTGAGGACGGTTAAAAGTGGCGTCATCAAAATTACCATCAAGTAAACCTTCCTCTCCTGTGCTCCCAATTTGGAGGATAAAATTTCCATCTAGGTCAGTTACTACCTGAATTCAGACACAGTAAGATGGATGAAAGTCAATCCAGGTACATCAACACAGATTCTTACACATGCTAAAATCACAGACACAGAGGGGAGATGATATGCACAATTCTCACAGACCAATATGCATATGCAGTGAATGTACCTGCGTACATGCATCCATGTGTGAGCGTGCACACACATACATAGATGGAGAGAGAAAGAAAGCATACTATACGGTTATGGTTACTGTCTGAAATGAAGAGCCGATTGTTGACGACATCAATTGCCAGCTTCCCAGGAAACTTCAAAGGAGATGTGATTAAGCGAGGATCATTATCTTTCTCCAAATTCAAAGGAATTGGTGAGTCGTCTAGAATCTTCTTTCCACCATAGTACAATAGAGCTGCCTCCACTAAATTGTCAAGATCCTACACAAGAAAATTACTCTACTCATTTGTATTTCTTTGGGCATTTACAAAGTAAAAGTGAGCAAATACAACCACAGCATATTCAATATTGAGGAAACTAAACCAAGGTGAGGGAATAGATATATCAACAGAAAAGAATCTAAAAACCAATCACAACGGAATCCAAATGTACTGACAATAGGTCAATGATGTTGCCAATTCCCTTTTATGTGTTTCACCAAAGTATTTTGATTTTGACACGTCAGACTCTTAATCTTTAATCCCTCAAGTTCTATAGCAACTTGGTTACTTTTTAATACTTTTCTCCAAGTTTTATTTCTGTTTTACAACAACCAAAATCAGATCATAATAATGATACGAGTGCTATACTTTACACAACATGCTGTAAATTTAGAGTCTTCAATACCAACAGAAACACACCTAACATTTGTAGAAAGGGTTCTGCATTGATGGAAATTTTAATTCTAATTTAGGTCAAAGCAAATGAAGTTAATTATTCTGAGTTCCAGATGATTACATTTTTAATCTAAGACGGATAACACATAAATGAATGTAGACAGTCGTAGTGTCACATATCACTATATCAGCATAACAACATTACATTTAATATATAGAAAAGCAGAGTCTCAACATATCTGTAAAAAAAGCCAGAGGAACTCGTCAATACCTTTCGGCGGCCTTCACCTGATAGTTGAGCAAGGAGCTTACCATTGGGGCCAACAACAGCAAATGTAGGCCACGAGTTTACACCGAGCTCTCGCCATAGGTACATGTCTCCATCATTTACCACCTATATTAAGAGGGAAGCGACAACAATATTATATGATAAAAAACTCTACTTTGAATTAGAAAATTGAAGACGAAAACCAATCATCCGTAAGTACAACCATAACGAGGTAATGTTTATTCTGCCAATAATCGAAAATGAAAATGAAAAAACGGGAAGAAAAAAAATGACATCACATGCTTTTAATGTTAAGTCATAAATGGGGCAAATTATAGGAGTTTTTGAGGGATTGCATCATGTGTTTTGTGAGAAAAGGAAATGTCTGAATGAGACATCATCTGAACTACCTATTGTTTTGTGTGCATGTGTGTACTTTATTGTTTTATATGATAACTATTAAATTTGATAATGGGCTACACATAATGGCTTGGGATTCCACTACTAAAATGTCAACCTTGTTAGTAGGGTTTGGCTCCTACCATTATATTTAGCTCATTCACATTATATTTTACCGATGTGGGATCACTTAGCATTAACCATTTTCTTAGTGACTGTGCTTTTGCCAAATACGGCCCGGCCAGAAAGAATGTCCCAACTAGATACATCACAAGTAATGTTCATCTTCTGATGGCATGGGGACCAATATAACTAGAACAGGTATAACTCAGAATTTGTAGTTCATATAATGATCATCTCACATAATATGCCAACTACCAAATTAGTCTAGCCTATTATGTTACCTATGTAGCATTTGAGAAGCACCGTGACAAGAATAATAGAACCATGCATGCACAAGTAACTTGTACTCTAGTTTGTGAGCCTATACATTGTTAGCACATCATTCAAAGCTGTGTTTTATATTAAGTGGAGCAATAAGAGAGGTCATCATTCAGATCAATGCAAATCATTTCCAAATTCCAATCATTATAATTGTCAAAAGAATTCTAGCTCTTCATATACCTAAATCCAAATGAAGGGAGAGAAAGATGATCAATATTGTGACAAAAGACAGCTTATTACCCAACACTTGCATAAATAAAAGACAAATACTTCATTAAAAATCAAACTTTTGCTTAAATCAAGTTTCAAACATTAGACTTACTGGGTGAGTGATGTCATAGCGCAAAACAGCACTTCGAATGGCTTCCAGATCTTTCTCATTATCAAACTTTGCAGAGTGCACTCCAACAACAGTGAACTGGACAAAATAAATTCATAAAACAACTACATCTGGAACCATAGTTTCAAAATTTGTGCAATCAATTAAGTACAATAGCAAACAGTAGGACTGGAACAAAAGCAAATTTCATTAGGAAAGATTCATTACATGAAGCTTTGGCTGCAACTCTACGAGAGTACTTTCCCTAATTTTACTTGTTCTCTGCTTTGTTTGTGGTGATTTAAATTTGTGGAACTTAATGTTTTAATATCATAAATTTTAAGGGGCTACGTATATTGATTTGGACTTTCACTACCAAAAGGTCAACCTTACTAGTAAGGTTTGACTTCCACATTTATATGCAGCTTCTTAATGTTATTTTTCCAATTGGAGACTTTATCATACACTTCAACACTCTCCTCATGTGCAAGCCACTCATTTTTCTTTTTTATTGGTGGGCTCGACACATGCCCAATCGGAGGCCTTTTTAAATCAGCACTCCCCTCACATGCAAGTATTTTTCTACACGTGGGCCACTTCAGGCTTGTCCTTCAAGCAGGTCGGAGACCACAGGGGGAGGCAACACAATCAGGCCCTGCCCTAGATCATAACCAACTTTGATATCATGTTAAATTTTAATAATGGCTACATATAATGGTTTGGTCTTCCACTGCTAAAATGTCAACCTTATTAGTAAGGTTTGGTCTTCCACATTTATAAGCCAATTCTTAATTTTATATTTTTCCAATACTCAACTTGATCACCCACTTCAGCACAATATTTAGTTGTACTGTACTCTCACTGGCCTATGATGCCAAGCATTTAATAAATCACTACAAGATTTTCCATAAGCAACAGGTTTAGAATAGTCTATGTGATCCTGAATACTCTATATTCCAACATTGTGCCACGGGTAATGGCTGAGGCAAGAGCACAATTGAAGAAGGAAATCATTGACACCCTCCGGAAAGAGCTTGGAAGCAGCACAGCTCTCTGTGTGAGGCCATTAAGAGTCTAAACCAGTTAATTATGCTATACTTGTTTCTTTTGTGATAACTAGAACTCAAAGATTGATCTAAGATTGTAATCATGTTTATAATAAAAGAAAAATATGGCGTCAGAGCTCATAAAGTTGATTAACTTCATTATCAGCAATTCAATAAAAGTATAAGCCAGCTAGCGAGGATATGATATTTACAGAACGGGAATTTTAGATAACTGAATGAAGAAAAAGGATGTTACCGGCTTATCTTTGTACTTTTTCTCCAGATACTCTAGATCTGGCAAAACATGCATGCAATTGATACAGCAATAGGTCCAAAAATCCAGTACAACCACTTTTCCTTTGAGATCCTGCCCAGTAAGGTTGGAACATTTCAAAAGTAAAGCTAAATCATACTTCTAATTTCACTAAAAATTAGTTCTTTTATATTACATAATAAAATGATAGTAACTTTCCGAAAGTAAGACATTTCTAGTATTAAATAGAATTTCACCTTAGGAACGACTAGCACTTTATTGTTTGAAGTGTTTTAAAAAGTGTGAGATGCATTTGAGGCACTAGAATCTGCTAGAGCCTAGGGGTGTGTATTAACAAAGTGAGACAACTTTAAAAGTATAATTTAAAATATTATAAATATAAACATAAGCATTACTTTGAAATTTTAATAATTTGGCATCATATAATGGCTTGGGCTTGCATACTGAAAGGTCAACCTGAGTAGTAGGGTTTGGCTTTCACCGTTATATATAGCTCATTTTTTTCATATTTACCCAATGTGAGACTTTACTCACTTCAACACTCTCCCTCACAAGCAAGCCTCACATTTCGTTTAATCAGTGGACACAACACGTGCACAATCGGAGACCTTTTAAATTGGAACTCCCCCTCACGTGTAGGTATTTTCTTCCACACATCAGCATCAAAACCTGCTATGATAATATGGGAAACTTCAATAATTAGACTACATATAATGGCTTGGCTTGCATACTAAGGTCAAGAGGGGTTCTGCTTGCACCTTTATACATAGTATAGCTCACTTTTTTCATATGTATACAATGTTGGACTTTACCCACTTCAACAGTTACCAAAATATGTTAATAAAAGTTCAAAATATGTAAATAATTATTGAGAAGATAAAACTAAAAGCCATATCATCTAATATGTAAATGATTATTGATAAAATAAATCTTTGCTTTAATGCTTGTTCTTCCTTTGTTTTTAAATTTGAATGCAGTTTGCTTATGTTGTTGGTGTTAGCATATGTTTTCCTAATTGGATTTATCTTACCTCTCCAACTTACGCACAGGTTAAGGTTGTCTCCATTACAGCAGTGTGCCTCTATGAAGTCGCCTTGCCTCAAGGTTTTTGAGGCTCAACTATGCCCCTTGTACCTTAGGAACTCTTTTTGAACACAGACTGCTTGGTAGCTAAAGGTGTAAGGAGATATAACTACCCAAAAAGTTGGTCATACTAAATAATGCTCTTTTAGTAATCTTTTCAAAAGCATTATTTTTAAATCTTATACAATAATTACCGCTGTGTGCTTGTCATTGGTTTAGATTATTGCACTTTGTTAAATACTTAAAATATTAGAAACTCATGGAGACTAAAAGTTTGTTAGTTGTAAGTTTCTTGTTAGAAATAAAGATAATCTATGCATCACTAACAAGGCCATAATAAATGCAGATCACTTTTGCGATGCATACATATATCATAGAAATTCAAGTTTTATGGTAGTTACCCTGCGAAACTGAAGGGGAGCCGTATTCAGCCAATCAAGTTTTGAAGGGAATTCTGGCACAATTGGAGCACTTCCCCTTACACGATGAAAGTTGAAACACAAAAAAAATTACGCATAGATTTCCTAGGAAGCCATTACATTAAATATGTTACAAGTACTGAAGTAAAAAGGAAGAAGATGAAAAAATTGTACTAACTTGGTTTCCAGATCAGAGATATAGTTCACAAATTGTTTGATTCTCTCATTTCGTGATTCACCTATAACCGTTAGAAGACAGTTAGATAGTGACTTTTACTGTCTATTTAGCAGGACTTCCTACCATATTCCAGGACATGTACCAGTACCATTATCCCCAAAAGATGGACGGTTGACTCCAAAAAACAGATTCCAAATAGCTTTAGGAGATGTATATTGCATAGCCTGCAAGGCATTGAAATCACATGTATATTACTGGATTGAATTGATAACGAGATTAAACATTATCATATATCTTCATTCACTCAAAAGATGAAATCAGGATATATTTAATCATATCCTTCTGAATGTATCTGCTTATTCAGTAATACCTTCCAATTTGAGATAGTAAAGGCAAGGCAAGATAAAGAAATTGCCAGACTTCCATATCTCAATACATCTCGCCGAGAACCCTGCAACCTGTCAATAAATTATTTCTGCAACCTCACACTGAACTGATGATGTTAGAAAAAGACTCTTCATTTTATCGGAAATGAAATTGGGTCACAAATACTAACTAAATGAAATAGATAAGGAAGTGCTCTGAAATCCAGATCCTTAGAAATTACACTCCCAAATACGATAAAAGTGAACATATTTTCCATCACTTGGGAGTCCAGAGCTGTTAACTTTAAAACTCTATTCAGTTATTAGAACAAAATTAGTTGTGTACCCCACATGAACCCTTCATACGAATTAATTCCTAAAAGTAGCAGTGCTCCATATATTTGTGACATTTAAACAAGATACTATAGCAATGGACCATAACCAGCACATAAACTTAAGGATTGAGGGGTTCAAGAAGGTTTCAGGATGCATATTGGTAACAGTATAGTTTTACTCAATGAGCTGACATCATATAATGGGAGATTAGAGCGTCATAAGATCCAGTACATCAAGGAAATATAGGTTAGATCAGAAGTGATAATACGTATATGGATAATCCAGAGAACAATAAGATTATTATTCTGGGTTTCCTTGCAGTTCCATTGTATTGCAGCTATTTCCTAACTAATTATTCTAGTAAAATTTAGGTTTTTGTTCTTCATTAACAAGGTTAATACGTGTATGGGCACAGAGAGAGAGCATAAAAGCAGTTGTCAGTGTGAAGTGGTAGCCTGTCATCCTTACTATATTTTCTCTTTCATGTAGTCTATAAATGAAAGTTTAAATAAAACAATTTACATGATAATATACGGTAATATTGTAAAGAGTATTATGTAAGAATGTTATATTTAATATAATATTTCTATTTTGATCTTCCCCGGTCCAATATTATATTTTTGTACTTTTCATTGCTTTGCCTTACTGAAAAATCTCAGCATTGCTTCCCATTAATACAGCTTCAGATATTAAGAAAGTTGCAAGCTTATAATGTCAATCATCCAAGACATTTAAGTTGCAATCCTATATGTATACTTACATTGCAGTTTTTTTTTTTTTTTTTTTTTAACACACATTGCAGTTTTATTAGTTTGGGGACAAAGTGGTAATCTTATAGACCAAAAATGTTCCAATAAATTAATTAAAAGACATTTAATAAGACAAATCGATTAGGAGAACAGATAGAATACAGAATTCACAGTATAAAACTTACCCCCCATTTGAGGAAACCTCCTTAGTGATAGCATTTGTATCCAGCATTGTCCCTTTATATGTTCTTCCTTCTGAGTTTACTGGTGAAGTTTGTGGAGAACTACTAAAAATCTGAGTTTCCTCTATTCTCTTCTCACCTGCTGCAATAGTATGTTTTAATCAGAGCTCATTGTGCCAGAAAATATTCAGCAAAAAAAAAGATTGAAACAGAAATTAAGACATTCTTAATTACTTCCCAGGAATAAGTTGCTATGAGTGTCAAAACTATTAAGTGCAACATCTCACTTAAAATACCAAAGATAGTAAAAGCAATTTATTGACATAAATGGTGCATTTAAGCATTAAAGAAAAAAAAAATCCATACATATGGTCCGCATTACACAAGAAAAGGTCTAATAGTTCTCAAAATATGACATAATTGTAGGTTTGCCGTTTTACATAATTGATCATACAAAAAGAAATATGAAGCAATTTCCCAGGACTACATACTATGGGAACCTGAACCACCACTGAGAATATCATCAAGTGAAACACTTCCTATCTCATTTCTGACTAGCGATGGACCAGCTGTGTTCAACGTTTCTTCTGACAGTGTAGTTGTTACGGCAATACATCTGCAAGCAACAGAAATGGTCACTTCTCAACTTGTTGAAAGTGGTGATGAAATAAAGTCTCGCCTGAATTAAATATGAAAGAAATGAGCTATATATAAAGGTGCAAAAGAAACCCTACTAACAAAGTTGACCATTTTGTAGTGAAAGAGCAAGCCACATACGTAGCTTGATATTAAATAACACAACCAAAGTATATCCAGGACCAGAAGATCCAAAAGGGAAGGGTGAAGGAGGAAGAAGAATAACAGAAAAGATAAACACACAAACAACATATGTGACTATGCAAATATGCAATATAAGGAAAAAAAGGAAAGAAATCTATTTAGGGCATCTTTTGTTTCATGGAAAATAACATAGAGAAAACAAAATTACATGTTTTCTGCTGTTTGGCATATCATGGAAAGTATCTTAGTCAGAAAAGTCTATTCATAAAATTTTACATAACATTTTGGAAAAGTTCCCAGTGCCAATCATATATATGGTGGTCAGCAAACAATGTTTTTGAAAATGTTTTCCCACACAAACACTTTTGTCCATCGGAAATCATTTTCTGCATAAAAAAAAGGATCCTACGAGTCAGTATGATTTGACACTAATTCATACCATTCTCACAAATAGACATGAGCATATGAACCAATTTACCATGGATATTTGACTGACATCATGTAGACACTTACCTCATCTGAGCAGCATTTGCTGCCTGCACTCCAGCTAGAGCATCTTCAATGACAATACACTACGAGAAAATACACATGAATTACTTCCAATAGTACAAAATATTCATGTCATGGAAAAAGTACAAGTAAAATTTATATTTTATTGTAGTTTTTCTGAATCGAAAATTTCCAAGTAAAACAATCATCAATCCTCTGTGGAAGTTCCCCAACACAAATGACTGAAGAGCTGGAAAAAGAAAAACTAGGGTATAATTATTGAAAAACAAAAGATAGGTGGTAAAAACTAAAAAGTGATTGAGCAACTTATTTGACAAAATTTGTTGAACACCTGGAGAATTTTATATTACTAAAAGTAAATCATTGCCTATATAGTCTTCAATAGAGATGCAAGTATAAAAATTAATTGTGTCTATTCTGACCTTTTTTTGCACTGAAACTAAGATATTTATATTTTCAGAAAGGAGTTGCAAAAAACAGGAAAACTACAGCAATTATCACAAAGCCAGTGATGTAAAGCAACTCAAAGTCCAAACTATATTATTCTTCACTACTGATGCCGATAACAACTTTAAATTGCAGAGTACGCTATATACCTCACTCGGTGGCACATCTAATATCCTTGAAGCCGCCAAAAAGATATCAGGAGCAGGTTTCAGATTCTCAAAAGCATCTGCTGATACAATAGCATCGAACCTGATAAACAGAAACTAACTAAATAACAGGAACCAAAAAGTACAATTTATTAAGTCAGATCTCCAAAAAAAACATTTGGGTAAAGATTTAGTTTTTGGCCTCCAATCCTTTCTCTTGGATTACTGCACTTAATGTTATACACATGCATCACTCAGGAATTTGAGGAAACATCAGTATGCACATTTACATACTATAATGTTTTTTCAGCTTATCTTGTAATATTACACTATTTTTATTGTCTCCTAAAATGATAAAAGTTGTTCAAAATGAAAATAAAGTCTCATGACCAATGAGATCATAATTAGACATAAAGTTAATTTTTTTTTATCTCTATTTTAACTTCCTTTTTTACCATAATCCTTCTAAAATGTGTTTGACAACAACTTGCCAGATCAATATGTATTTTTTTTTACACAGAAAATGGGTTTAATTGCTAAAATGATTTTGCAGGACCAACTTCTTCCTTGTTTACTATTAGGTTACACGCCATGCATGATAATTATATGGGAGGGTTTATTTCTCTTTCAGCCATGTAACATAGATTATATTTGACTACGAACGGTGGCTCAAGAAGGATAATTGAATTTTACCACAAAAGCTGAAAATTAGACAAAACAAACAGATCCTTCCATAATTGGTAACAACTTTAGTGCCGTGAGTTCAATACTCGATAGTATAAAATTCACTTCAAGACTGGCCAGAATTCAATTTGAATATGAATGAAACTATGTTCAAAGTGTAGTGCATTCTTAAAGATGGTCAAATTTTGATTATGCTAACACAACCCTCATTGCATGATTTGCATCTTAGTGATCATTGTAGCAAATTGTGAAGGGAAAAAAGTTATATAGTAGATACTGGATACAGAGATAGTTGATCCAAATCATGAATTAAAGAAACAAAGCACATGATCGCATTAACTTACAAAGACAATGGTAAACCAGCAGCTGCTAAGTTTGCATCAACCTTGATACGATCAGCACTAGATGCAACAGCAACTTTCAGGCCTTTGCTTTTACACTGTAATGCAGCGGAATTGCATTATCTAATCATCACTAAGTACACCAACATGACACTTAATTTATATCTCTAGTGGTTCATGGGCCTGCATACCTCAGTAATGAGCTCGAGGGCACCAGGGAATCCTATTCCAGAATTTGGTTTGGCATACTACAAGAGGTGGAGAAATTTTAAGGACTATTGACAATTTTGTAAGTAAAAGTAACACTATATGAACATCTATACTAATCATATAACATGTCCAAACAAAATTATAAATAGTATGATAGAGACAATAACCTTATCTAGATATATCTCAAAGAACCTCTTCTTCGCTTCTTCAGGATTGAAATCCTTAACTCCCTTAACAGAAGCTACACCCCCTAAAAAATTAGCTTCACCTGGTACATTGCATATAGATTATAGAAGTCCAAAACAGAGGGGGAAAGCAAAGTTTTCATGTCAAAACAGTGTATATCAAAATGTAGGACACTAGTCCATGGCAATGTTACTACATACTAACAAGTTATACAAGAAACACAATTTGAAGAATTATAATATATGTTAAGAAAATGGTGATCATAGGACAATGCTATCCTTGTCCCCATGTTTAACATGATGACGTCATATGAAGATTCTCCTTTAATGGTAGATCCATGCTAACCATTTTTCTTTGAACTGCTAAACACATTTTGGGTTTCAACATGTGAATCACTTATCAACACATTTGAACAGTTGGGTTCATAATATTTACCAGTTCCCATGAAAGGCACAAAATCATCGACAGTAACTTCCACGCCCATCTCGGCAAAAACGTCGACTCCCGCCATTCTGGAAGACTCTTCACTGTTGCAGAGCACTCCATCCATGTCAAACAACACTGCAGAAACCTTCCCCCACTCGCTTCCAGAAGTCTCCGGAACATTCTTCTCCTCCACTTTGACGCAGTTCACCACCATTTTCCTTCCTCGTGGAAGCGAAAAAAGGAAACTTTTCGATCGACCCAGAAAGAGGGAGGTAGGACGTGAAATGGGTCTCGGGTTGATCGACAGGAAAGTGAATAGCTTGGTGTTTGGTTGACACAGAGGAGAGAGCAGTTTCAGCTTCACAGCCATGGCTTTGGTGGGTGTGTACAACTCTGGGAGAGGGAGGGGATTTGGTTACATTTGGAACTGAATTGACGAAATTATCCTCCAATTTATGTGGATCATCCATGTAAGTCAAGGCTTGACCCTTGGTTTATTTGTCTTTATATTGAAATCTATATATTGTGTTTAAGCAAATTCAAAGTTTTTCAAGTGGTGGAGAGTAGGTTTCATAATTTATTTTTGTGAATAATTGATACATTATCCACATGGAGATTCAGAGGAGACCACTCTTTTTTTCTTTGACACCATCAACCTCAGGAGCTCCTACTCCTACCCCTACAATTGTTTATCAACTTTGGAGCACACTTTTTTTTTAATGTTTACATAATATATTATATAAATCAATTATTCAGACATAACATGAATCCATTGCACAACCATTTGCTTGGTGAATCCTCTAATGATAACATAATCAAACTTTTATACTTTTTCTTTCAAAAATATATATTAAAGCTCACACTTTTACTGATAAAATTTCATTCAGTTTACTGTAATCAATAATTACTTCCTATTCTTGTCACTTCCAAGAGCAATAAGAGCAAAAAATTGTGGTTAGTCCACTACAGACATTGTGGTTAGTCCATGATTAGAAACTTACCTTCCCCACTAATTATCATGATTAAGTTATTTAAGCCTTAACACACCTTCTCTAAAAATTCTACACTTGTTACCAAACAAGATCAATCAAATATCTCCAAACTCCAAAAGAAGAAAGACAACTAGGTATGTATTTTTCCCAACATTTCTTGAATTGTAAGCTCATTTGATTTGTACTAATGCTTTTGTTTTTGCTGGTTTGGTTTAGGACAAGCAATCATGAAGAACATAACTGTAATAGTGTTGATTGTGGGATTGTTATCACTGTGCCTTGAAGCTAATGCTGGAAGGTTTGGTTTACAAGAGAGAGCTAGGAGCCTTGTGGGAGTCAACAATATTGATGGTAAATCTGGAAAATCAGCTAGTTATGGCAACCCCATAACTGGTTCAGTCCCTGCTGTTGTTGCTAAAAACGGTGACAAAACAGTTGATGGTAGTAGCAGCAGTAACCTGAGTGAAGATCAAATGAATGGCAGTTATGGAGCGTATGGAAATCCTTCTGGCCCGTCCACAGAGACTCATCGTACTTTCACAACTGAATGTGTCAATCCCAAAACCAAGTGTTAAGGAACCTGTCATGAACAAGGAATTGGATTAATACATATGTGTGTAATAGTGTGGTACTAGCTAGTTTGGTTTCTTCGCGCAACGGATAATTAGATGCGAATTGTAATGGTTGTATTGTATGTTTGGCTTGTAGCTAGCCAGCACATTTCATGTTGAACACTATAGAAATAAATAAAGTTAAACCATGGGCTGGCTACTATATATATATGGTTTAATTTGTAATGTACCAATACTACTAGCAGTCAACATGAGCATGCCATTCTTGACAGTAATCATATGAAGATCAATATTGTTAGAGTGGTTTCATGCCTGGGCACGCGAAGCCACAGTGATGTAACACATAAACAGAAGCATATATATGCGCGCCATGAACTTGTTGAACTAACCTCTGTTGATGCTATGAGAAATAGCATATGCAAGCACTTCTTGCTCGTGGTGTCTATGTACAGTTTCCGTTTCACCTCTTCAACATTTAATCAATGAACTTCCCAGCATGCGATTCTGATAGTATATTACTGTTAACTCCTCTTTCTTTTCTTCTAAACGTCATTGTATCAGAATTAAATGTTCCTTCCCAGCATCTGTGTAGATGTTAAATGACAATTTCAAGACGATAATGTATCAAATACCTCAACCAAACTATACTTATCAGATGGCACAGACTTGTTCAAACCAGTAATCAATGGAATCACATATAGTCGATCCTTAATACCATAAAAGAAGTAAATTATCGCCCGTCATCATTGAATAACTTCAGGGGGTTTTATTTTCTTTAACCATAATTACTACTTTCGTGGCCACTTGCGTGCAGACTGCATAAGCTAGCACTCCCGATAAGGCCAGGTAATTGTGATTACTCATTACTCCACTACACTTTGTACTCTTAATGGCATCATTTAGGATTTTTCATTCCTACTAACCATGATTAAGAAAAGGGAGTTCTCCTATAAATTTGATCTCTATCTTGAGTCCAATATAATATTGTCACTTGTTTCACCAAAAATCTTGAAAAGGGTAAGTCATCATTGTTGAGTTCATCAGAGTAGAATTCTTATTTGGTAACTTCCAAAACTTGTATGTCTGAATTCTTATTGCAGGTTGATCATGAGGACAGTACTTGTAATTGTTTTCATTCTAGGAACAGCTCTGGCATGCTTTCAAGCAGATGGCAGAAGGTTTGTTTTGGTGGAGGTGAATAAAGGAAAAACTGGTTATCAACTATCATCTAATTATGGTAAGCTAAATGATCAGAATGGTTCATCAGATTCTGCATTTCATGCTGATTATGAGAACCAAAGCACTGCTGGTAATGGAAACGACGGTGAAGATACTGGTAAGAATGACAACTATGGAACTTATCCCAATCCATCTGGATCATCAACAGAGACTCACCGTGCTTATTCAAATGATTGCCGGCCTGGAAGTGGAAGAGCCTGTTGATCTGTTTATAAACAAGATGCCAAGTTTCTAGCTTGTTTAATTTGTATCATATAACTAGAACAAAAACACAGTTTGCTATATATTAGTACTTGACACAGTTAAGTACTAGATGCATATATATACCTGTGGCTTGGATGTGTATATCAGTTATGTAAGTTGATGTTGTTTAAATCCATCTGAATGTCATTAAACTTGAAGAATCTTGAAGAACACCATTAATTTCAGTTCCCATCATTAATGATCAATCTGTGCTTGCCAAGTCCTACAATGGAAACACAATCAAACTTAAATAAGGAATGATCTGAGTACTCCAGGTCAGACTTAGTGACCAAAAATCAATAAGATGATAACAAATTAAGTCATTGATATGGCCAGAAACAAGAATCTCAACAGACAATATACTAGAAAATGGACAGGTATGGAACACATTAAAATACTTCTTGGTCATGAACCAAAACTCGTCATGTTTATATACATGAATTCCAGCTCTAGAAAAGGCGGGTACAATTGCACATGCGTACGTACCAGAAGCTGAGGATGTGTATTGTTTAGGTATTTCCAAGTGTTTGTGCATTGTCATGGTAGTATGGCCTCCATGTCCTGCATATCTATCCTAAAATAGCCCCCAGGAGGATCTTGGCTCGAGGCCACATTTACAGGACCATTCTTGTTTTACTGCATCTCTAATAGACAAAAGCACTCACTGAAAGTCTTACTATACTGAGAATTATAATGGGCACAGTACAGAATCAAGCATTGACATAGTTACAGTGTCCTTGGAGCAGCACGTGCTTATCGAAACTAGTACTTCTAATAATGGATACATAATCAAGCATTAGCGTTAAAAGAAAAAGTAATGCTCACAGCATTACTGAAATCTTCCATTGATTTTACCTTCGAAACATAATTACTGCTTTCGTGCCCACTTCCAAGGCCAAGGAGCTGTACATGTAAATGCCTCCCTGATGAGACCAAACAATCATAATTTCTCAACTAGACACTGCCACAATTAGAAATCATGTCATCCCACTAATCATAATGGGATTAAGATACTTTCTATAAATTCTCTTGCAATTATCAAACAAGATCCGTCAGATAAGCTTCAAAGAAGAAAATAAGGTATGTCTGGAGAATTTTCTAAAATTAGTTCCTTTAGGTACATTGAATATTTTCTATAAATCAAGCAATGCTCCTAATTTATGATTCTAGTTGCAGGTCAATTATGAAGACAGTACTTGTTCTTCTCTTTGTTGTTGGTTTAGTACTAGAGTCCCTTCAAGGTGATGCGGCAAGAGTTATTTTACAGAAGAGGGTCCGAAAACTAGAGCAAGTCCGTAATGGTGCAACTGATGCTAACCCAAATGCTAGCTCTGGAAAGTCAGCTACTTACAGGAATCCTATAACTGTTTCAGTGCCAACAGTTGTTGCTAACAATGATAACAAAACCAGTGATAGTAGTAACAAAAGTGAAGGCGAAAAGAATGACAGTTATGAAGCTTATGGAAATCGTTCGGGATCCTCAACTGAGACTCACCGAATTTATCCAACTGATTGTCATCCAACCCATCCTACTAAGGGTTGTAATTGACATGTTCTCAACAAAAATCTTAAGCAAATATATGTGTTGTGTGTGTAATGAAAGTGCATGGAACTGGTTTGGTATCAGCAACTAAATAATAGACATGAACCTACTATACTGTAATGCATGTCTGTGTTTTGTGAATAGTGCTATTAAAAGTCATGGTTGCATGGCTTCTAGCTATGCCCAACACATCTGTGTTGACAGCTTATAAGAATAAAAAGTAAATCCATGGCTGGTTTGGCTTGTTGCATGTGTACACTATCAGTGCAATTCTGATGAGGATGAAAACTGAAAGTACTTAATTTATTATCACATCTATTAAATAATTCAGATCAGAATTACTCTGCCAAACTTTCAAGGAATTTCTGTACGTAATTTAATGTGTCTGCGCGCATATTTTTCACAGTAGATATTTAATAGGTGAATGGAAGAGAGAACTAGCAATCCACATCCTTCATATCTTAAGTAATTCAGATCTGCATTACGTTAACAACTTCACATATATTTACCTATTCTGGAAAGGAACTTTTCAACAGTTTTTCTTCGTCATCACTAATCGCAAAAGACTCATTCACTCAGCAGAAAAGGAATCACATATTCACATAAGAAATTTACCATTTTTGAGTTTTTACATATTCCGCAGCTTTATAATACCTATAATCACAAGGACTCAGAAGTTCTGAAAAAAGGAGAATATATATTGAGAAATAGTGACATAAGTTCATAATAAAAGAGTAATGCAATTAAAATGAGAAAGATTTCTCAATGTGAGAAGAAATCTGTCCACCTTCAACAGAGAAAGATTCCATCTCCCTCCCCTCGCCAAGATGTTTAATTAATCATAATTCAAAGGTGATTAGATGTCACCAAGCTCCATTCAGTGTGATTACATGATGAATGAATAATAATTCAACTTTAATATATATATAATAAGTAAACCCTCCACCATTGTTAAACAACTTTCATTGTTTGTTTCCCCTTATCCATTATTACTTGGATTGTATCTTATCTTGAGAACAATCCAGCAATGTTTGAGGTGCATTACAGCTCAATTCTCCAATTAGAAGCTACATCGATCTATATTGAAATATCACTAATCCATTACTGTTCCTAGCTTCTAATGCAAGACATGTGTTACAACTTACACATATGATGGAAAATGAGACAAGGAATGAGGAATGTGAGGTTCAATTCTTTTATATATAACAGTTTGCACCTATATACAGATACATATAGGGCTCTCTACATGGCTGTTTAAGAAACTTGTTCTAAACAATTATCAAAGGCTAATTACATCATGCAGATAGATTGCTATATGCGTAAACTAATTTTCATGTTGGATTGCGAAAGATTATAACGAGGACCTTTTACTCTGGATGCAAAATCCATTAGTTGTCTAGTAGTACAAATTTAGGATACAAAGCTACACTTTTCAGAGACCTTCGACATTTGCTTGGGATTTGGGAAGGTTGTATTTTTCAAACTTACCAAAAATCCTTGCAAGAACATTTACCATTTCTGAAATGATGGTAGCGAACACGGTCTCTGACAATTATTTCTCTGTTATATAATTGGGAAATAAGCTTGCTGGCAGAATGGCAGTCCTCACATACCCTTAGGTTCTTAAGGATCCGGATGGTTGTCCCTGGTGGTGTGTTGAGGAGTCCAAAAGCAATTGCAAGCTTTTCACTATGGTGCTGAAGTGCAGTTTCTTTCTCCTCCTCTTCAATATCAAACAAAACCTGTGAGCTATTTGGTGAATAACCTTCCATCTGCAGCTTCTCAAGAACCCTCCCAACCATGGAATAGATTTCTTTCATTTGTGGATGTGATCCATCACCCATTTGAAATTTGTGAACTGCACCATCCAAATCAATCATGCTGATTCCTGGTTTTGTTTTTACGCCTCTTTCCTTCATTAGTTTCCTCACCTTTGCAACATCATCCCATCTCCCTGCCTTTGCATAGATGTTTGATAATAATGCATAACGGCCGCTGTTCTGTGGTTCTAGCTCAAGCAAAATTTTCCCTATTTTGTCACCCAACTCGACATTTTCATGTATCCTGCAAGCACCTAAGAGTGCTCCCCATACAGCTGCATTGGGTTGGACTGGCATTAAATTTATAACTTCCTCTGCCTCAGATAAGAGCCCTGCCCTCCCAAGAAGATCAACCACACACCCATAGTGCTCTACCTCGGGTTCCATGTAATGCACATTTTTCATGGAATCAAAAATCACCAGTCCTTCTTCAACCCAACCGGCATGAGCACAAGCATTTAGAGCACACACAAATGTGATTCCATTCGGCTTCATCTTTTCCCTCTGCATCTTCTCAAAAAGCTCAAGAGCATCCTCTGCCCGGCCGTGCATAGCAAGCCCCCCTATCATGGCATTCCAAGTGAAAACTTGTTTATCTTTAACATTCTCAAAAACCTCCCATGCCTTGTCAAGACGCCCGCATTTGGCATACATATCCACCAATGCAGCCCCTAACACTGCATCCACCTGAATTGAATTTCTCCTCGCATATGCATGAATCCACAGACCTTGATCAAGAGCCCCCACATTGGCACACGCAGCAAGTACACTCGAGAGGATAAATTTCTTTGGCCCAATTTGCTCAGCCTGCATCAAACGGAAGACCTCCAAAGCCTCTTGAAAGCACTCACTTTTGACATACCCATCAACCATGGCGCTCCACGATATTTCATCTCTTTCACCCATTTCGTCGAACATCTTCCTTGCAATGTCAATCTTCCCGCACCTGGCAAAACCACTGATCATGGCATTCCAAGACCCAACATTTCTCTTAGGCATTTCCTCAAACAGCTTGGCAGCAGCATCAACATCCCCACATTTCAAGTACCCACCGATCATAGCATTACAACACACAACATCAGCTTTCCCGCCCTCATCAAGCATCCTCTGAGCCTCACCCACAAACCCAAATGTCGCATACATCTGAATCCCAGAACTCTTTAAATGATCATCTCCGCACAGCCCCAGTTTCACCGCCTGGCCATGAACCTGAAGTCCTTCCTTCTTCGCCCCCACTTCGGAACAAGCCTTGAACACCGTCGGGATCGTGAACTTGTTGGGCAAAGAATCCAGGGCCACCATGTCAAAATACAAGCAAACAGCCTTCCACGGCTCGTTGTTGACAAGGCAAGCTTTGATCATGGTGTTCCAGACGAAGACGTTGGGTTTGGGCACAGAATTGAAGAGCTTGAAGGTGGAATCCAAGGGGAAGAGATGGCGATTGGCATAGTATTTGAGCAAGGTTCCGGCGACGTAGTGGTCGTGAAAGTGGCCGGTCCGTAAGACGAAGGCATGGGCTTGCTTGAGACGCTGAGGTGAATGGCTGCATTTGGAGTGGAGAATGCTAAGGAGAGCCTTCTGGGAGAGGTTGGTGGTGGTTGCGGATGTGAGCTCGGTTGAGAGGCTTTTTGGTTGGAGATTTGTGGTGGTGGTTGTGCTCATTGTGTTCTGTGCTATCCATAGTGTCGAAGACACTGGATATAAATATTGGATAATTTATGCACATCACTATGTCATTTGGCATCCCATGAAGTATACAACTAGCTAGAGCAGACAAGTCGGGTTTTAGGTCGAGCCCGAACCTGACCCAAGTGCTTCGGATTTGTTCGGGATGAGTTTCAGTTTCTAACATGCGGATTTGTACGATCCAATTCAAAAATTTACCAAATAGACCCGACCTGAAAGTAGGTCGAGTTTGAGTCAATTATGCTTATTGAGTTAGAATACTACCCTATTCACGAAATTATCTTCTTTCCGTGTCTCCTATATCTATATGCATTACATATTATTTAAAAGTTTTAGTGGGTGGTGTACTCACTCCTGTAAATCAATGCTGCAAAATTGGTATCTCAATATTACATAAAAGTGGCAAAACCAATAAAAATAATTAATTTGATATATATGAGTAAAATTAGTCCTGTAATTCAACGATTGTTTTTTATTAAATCAAATCATCATCTTATTAATTTCAAAGAATTGAGTTGTCTCCTACCCCACTTCACATCGTGACATAAACAACAAAAACCTAACTAAATTATGAGACACATTCACCAAAATCTCATACAACATTCAACCAAGTGTAGACACATTCGCCATAACCCTAATACTATCAAACCAAAAGGCATTGATGTGCTCTCTCTTGGTTTGTATCGCTTGGACCAAACCCAACAAGACACCTTCACCAAAAATCTAATACTATCAAACCAATAGGCATTGATGTCCTCTCTCGGTTACAACACTTTCAAACCTAAAGGCATTGACCCTAGATCCGGGCAAAAGGGGGGAGATTTGATTTCAAAATAAGTTATTTAATATCTCTTAAATTTGTTACAACACTTCGAAAACAATGTCATTTTAAAATGGTTAGTAGTGAAATAATAGTTCAAAGATGATATACATATTGCAATAGAAACTTAACTAGCTATATCTACCTCTAAAAAAAATTACCAGTGGTTCTTTTTTTTTATTTGGTTATTAAAAAATTTGTCAGAAACTTGTTATTTTAATGTCGAAGCATGCTATATTAAAGATTCGTATTCTTATTTCGTCCCGAGCCCATAAAATGTTAGGACTCTCTCTGTTACCCACCCGCACCTAGGACGTACAATTTCTCTCCAACCCGGCCCATCCATGTTCAACTTTAGCCGACCACGCGGCGGTAGCCAACAGGGCAACCTACACATGCTTCCACAATTCCACATCAGAACTACCTCAGCCGATCCGTCCCCGTAGTCAAATAAAACTTTTAGACACACTTATATATAGTAACTATTCTTTAAAATGCTAATCCCATTTTTAGACTCATGCAATGTTGAACTCAACATTTTTCCAATCCTGCGTGTTACCTTATAACTGACCTTGTGTATTTAAGATCGGTATATATTTGCAGGCTTCTCCCTATTGATGATACATATCTTTGTAGTTTGTAGAGAAGTCACTTATGCTACATTAAATTTGATTGTTGCTTTCAATACATGTAACTTCTAGTTGATGGGGTTAAAAATGAAAATTAAGAAAATCTATTGAAATCAATTAAGGTATTGGAAGAAAACTAAAAACATATAAAATTAGCGAATTGATTCCGGCATGTGTGAGAGATAGAGTTTACATCAGAGAAATGATTTTGGCTCGTGGTAGTTTCAAGTTTTCTCATGCAATCTTCATGTGTTAGAGAGTAATGAGTGGTTGATTATTCTCCCTTTACTTAATATAATTAAATAGTTGGTGGTTTTACTTCAAAATGGCTCCAACTCAGCTCATTAAAGAGTCATAGTATGTCGTAACGGTTGGACATGTGTAGAGTGAACATTTGTCGTAACTGTTCGACTTTGGCTTCACGAGTCATAGTTGTTCAAATTTAAATGTATGAATTAGGGAGATATTAGATTCGGTAGGATATAAGCCACTACATCATCCATTCAAGATCTACCGCAAACAAATGTGGCCCTGATAATTTTTTGGTTAATTTGTGGTGTGCTTCAATATTTTCTCAACTTTTGTTCTTCAAATTATTATATTTTAGTTTAAACTTTCTCTCTGATTCTTTGTTTTGAAAATTTCCAATTTGGGTTCAAGCTGTAAAAACATGGTTTCCCAACATTTCTCTTAGGCATTTCCTCAAACAGCTTGGTAGCAGCCTCAACATCCCCACATTTCATGTACCCACCGATCATAGCATTACAACACACAACATCAGCTTTCCCATCCTCATCAAGCACCCTCTGAGCCTCACCCACAAACCCAAATGTCGCATATATCTGAATCCCGTAACTTTTTACATGCTCGTCTAAACATCATAGCATGTGAATCATTATTATTTTTCTTCACAAATTCAAATAAATATAATTATTTAAAAAGTTAGCATGAAAAGAAAGGTAGAATAGTATTTTTAGAAAACAAAATTTGGATA